>VZTT01016697.1:2137-14800 GCA_013400855.1 Buphagus erythrorhynchus | reverse complement strand
GGCCCCGCCGGCGGGGGAGCGGCGCGGGGCTGCGAGCGCGGCCCCTCCGCCCCTCGCCCTGCCCGGCCCCGCCGTCCCCTTGCTGCCGGCCACCGCGGGCACTCCGCGTCCCCTCCGAAGCTCCATGCGTGACTTCATGAAGAAATGAAGGGGAGGAAAGTCGAGGCACTTTCTGTTTGGCATTGAAGCGGGGAAAAAGAAAAGCCGCCAGTTCGGTCACCTGCTCTGCGTCCTGACCGGAGGAGAGCCCGGCCCGGCCGGGGCCTGCGGGAGCTTTTATTGCCCATAAATAGTACCGGGGAAGCGGGCGGTAATGCGATCAGGAAGGGAGGCATTAGGCAGAACAGCGCTCGGGCGCCTACAGGCGCGCTCTCTAAAGACGCTTCGAGGCGAGGCGCAGTAAAGGTTTTATTGGTAACTGAGAAGCGCCTCGCAGCCGCAGGTTTGGCATTAAGGTGGGTAGGAATTACACTGCCGGGCTGGCGGCGAGACCCGGCGAGCAAAGGGCGCTGCGCGGCAGTAACAAGTATTTACGAAAGGAGTTAGTGCAAAATGAATGCCGGGTTTCAGCCTTCGATTTGCCGGATAAATTTTTAGCAACTATGAAAGCAGGCCAATAACGTTTATAGAGGAAAGAAAAATATTTGAAGTTAAAAACTTCTCTAATAGCTGAAAATTAACTTTTGACAACAACCGGGATTTCCCCTCCTCGTTGATTCAAAGAAACGTCTATACTTAAATGTCACCCTGAAAGATCTGCTATTTTAAAAATAACAGCACCCCGCAGGGCAATTTTCCAGCTGTAGAAGAACCTTTAAACCCAAACCGCAGTGCTGCCTGTGGGCAGACGTGTTTAGAGCCGGTGAGGGCTGAGCATCCACAATATTTACGTTAGGATTTTCGGGCACGCAGGGAGCACAGGCATGTTATTCTCTCCTGCAGATCCTGAAGTCCTTCCAATGAGGTTTTCTTTTTGATCTCCTTGTTGTCAAGTAATTAGTAAAAGGAATTACCCGCTCTGGCGCTGTGCCTTCAGGTAGCAGAGGCATTAGGGCTGTAACCTTCGCATTCTCTGCATATCTCCGGCTCTCCTTCCTCCTCCATCAGCAGCAGTTCTTTCAAGGGGGGTTAAAATTTAATTTAGTTACTTGTAAGCTGTGAAAGGATGTGTTATGTCGCTGTCTCTGCCCATTTGAAGTTAATAGACCGGTTGCAGTGACTTTGTCTCTCCGGGCAAAGGCGGGTTTTGTGGCGGGGCAGCGCTGCCGGCAGTCCCTGTCCTGCCCCCTGGCACGCACCGAGGCACAGCTGGGAAAACCAGATGGCGCGACCATTCGAGCAACTTCCACTGTCCTTGGGAAGACCGTCTCCCTTTGTCTTTGAAAATGTCTCACGCGAATTTCCCCAGGTGGACCACTGTATTTTAATATGCTCTGGAATGTTAAGGTTACCTTGGAAAAAAAAAAAAAAAAAAAAGCAAAGGCACTTGTAACATTTGAATTTTTGCCTTTTCTCGTACATGGATTTAATATCTAAATTTTATCCGTGCAAAAGAAAACAGTAACAAGTGAGGTACGAATTTATAAACGAACCCAAAGTGTGACTGTGGATGGATATGCGGCTATGGATATAAGCAGTTTGATTAGAGCACTTTCATTGGAAAAGAAGAGAAGCTAACGAAACGATTATCTCTTTATCAGATTAAAAGCCGTCTGTTATTTTTAAATGTTTAAATCCTTTCATCAGGAATACGGCTGTATTCCAAATGATGAAATAGAGAGGTTTTGCTTGCAACAGGAAAAAAAACCCAAAAAACAAAACCCACCATCAACAAAGAAATAAACGACTCCACCCCCAAAAGAGTTTTTCACCTTCCCATCTCCAAAATAACAAAACCCCAGAGCGTCCGAGAATTTTTTGATTTTGATTTCATTATTCAGTGCTGGGACTTAACAACTACAGGTTAGAAAATCCATTTGAAAACAGTAGAGCCACGTTACAACAAAAGTCTGGCCAGCATTATTCTAGTGTTTGGAAAACACTTGACAGTTGCGAGGGCTCCCCCCTTTCCTTCCGTTCCCTAAAAGTTACCCCATTCAAAAGGGAATCACAGCCCCCTTCTCTGTTTCTCCAGGTATTCCTTTCTCTCGCTCTCTCTCTTTCCCCTTGCATGAAGGGATGAATTGAAAAATCATTTAATTATTTTCATTCTAATCGCCTTAATCCCCTTTATACTAGGAGCAAATGATGATAATGGGATCCACATGGAAAAGACCCCCGGATGGGGGGTTAGGGCAGGGATCCTCCCGGCCCTGCGCTTCGGCAGGTGGAGACGGGCGGGGCGGGGCTCGGCTCGGGGCTTTAACCCAAATAAAGCATTGGACTAAACCTTCTCAATCCGCGGATAACTTACTTTTCAACATTCTACTTTTGCTCCAGGTGACGCGGCTGCGAAGTGACCTGGTTGCCACTCCGGGGGAACACGGGACCCTCCTGAAACAGGAGAAGGAAAACCAAAACCCATCTCACTGCCCCCCACGCCATCCCCCCCGCCTCCTCGGAGCCTAAGCAAGGACAAGCTGATTAATTTTCCCCGGCAATCCTCGAGGGCCGCTCCGCTTTGCCGCCATCCGCGGCCGTGCAAATCCCTGCGGCTGCGGGGGCTCCGCTGCAGCCCGGGGACGAGCAGGAGGAGGAGGAGGGGGAGGAAGGGCAGCTCGCCGGCGACATTAGTTATAAGCACTGCCTTAATAGCACTCCTATCCAAGGCTGCAGGAATAGAGCCAACAGCGAGATCACCGGGCGCTGGCTTTTCTTTGGGCGTTTGCAGATCTGTACAAACACGGGGCCTGCCGGTTTTTATAAACAACTTTCAGGACACAGTCAATCAATCATACTGGCAAGCAAGCAGACCAGGAGCCTAGGATATATACAAGGCATAAATATATACATATAAACCCTGTCAATTTTGGAGTAGTTACAATTTATTTTCTATAAACCTAAAGGAAACTGTACCTAGAAAGATTCTGACAAGTCAGGAAATCATAGTGGAAAAGTAGAAGGTATTGTTAGGAAGTTATGTTAAATTGTGTGTTTTAATACCAGCAAGGGAAATATTGGAAAAGAGAAAGAAAAAAGTGTCTAAGAAAGTCGAAGATTAAAAAAATGCTTACAGTCAGACAAATTCAAGAATATGTGGCTGAAAACATGAAACCTGGCCACTTTAAAATACAATGCAATAGATATATCTGTAAAAGACATGAGTTTACCAGATTTTCTACTCAGCAAAGTATTCTTTATGTTGTAGTCATTTCTAGTCTTTAATTTGAAACATACTTGTACCTATGGATAGGTCCTTGCAAATGCACTGTGTTGTTTCGTTCTGTTTTTTTTAATGATCTTTTGATAATAAGAGCGCTGCACAGCATGGAGTTTGTGCTCACTCTTTCTCACACTGAGTCTTTTTCTTGCAAAAGGACCTGTGTGAACAAAGAACCCATAAAATGAGGGGTACAACAGGTTTGAACATCCCAGTAATGCAGAAAGAATAGTTGTATATCAAGGTAGGAGAAAGATAATCAAGTTTCCGGGCTTAAAAGAGGAGGACATATTCTGTGTTGGTGTAAATTAAGAATTTCACTGAAATAGAGGATTTGTTACTGCAGGAACTGAGTGTTTTTCTTATGCTGCTATGATCCAAAACTGTGGCTCCTTCATCTGCATAGTGAGCATTGAGGAAAGCCTGGGCAATGATGCTCAGAGAGCAGAAGCTGTGCTCTAGGAGAAAGCATCGAGGAGCTTTTCCCAGCTGGTAAAACCTGCCAGACAAGCTTGTATAATTGAGGACCAGAGTGTTGGTGTCAGGAAAGACATTGTGACTGCATTGCCTTTATGCAGCTATTGTCAGGAATAATTTTATTTTTTTGAAATTACTGCATTTGTTGTGTAAGTTTTTGTATCGAGAATAAACTTGATACTTGGTAATTTCACCCCGCGGTTGTTATCTGTCAAAACAAACCCTGTAAGGAGCCTGAGCCAAAAACTACTCGTGTCAGGAGAGCAGCTTTTGGTGATGACCTTCCAAGCTGATTGGGTCTTAGAGACATAAGTAGTTGGAAAATTGTGTTACCGCCTTCTCAGTAATGTAATGTGTTTAAAGATGTGTATGGTCAGCAGAATAGGGATTGGGCTAACATCTAAGACCTTCTCCTTTTAAGGACTTGTGTTTAAAATGGACTGGATCACTTACTTGTTTAAAGGCAGTTCCATTTTAATGTAACAATTTATGCTTATCGCCATATAAGTGAATGCTTCATCAATCACAGCTTTATTCTTGTGGAACCGATGTATTATTTTTCATAGCAATATACTATGGAGTCCTTTGACAGAAACTTGCCTTGATTTGTGGTAAGACTGATGCAATGAGTGATAAATGTATTAACTGACAATTCCCAGTTAAAAAAGCACATGAAATAAATAACAACAATTAAAGAAGTATCTGAAGATTCTGCAAATACTTAATAATTTTGATGTTATTTTAATGTTATAGAAAAACTGTGAAAGCTTACACACTTTTTTTTTTACCCTCAAAGCTTAGCTTCAGTTTGTTTTATTGTGTTTTTTTTTGTATCCTGGGCTAAATGATTACTAAGACTAATATAAACGAGCTTTTCTGGAAATGAAGAAAGTGAAAAAGGAAGAATGGGAGATAGAAATATACAATAGATATACCTGAAAGTATCACCAACTCCACCCCATCCACTCCATAACCTGGCTTCCTTCTGCCTTTGAGTATTCCTTCTAAACCTTGTAATATGGCAAGTGACAAAAATCTTTCCAGAAGATCTTACAATGCTACTGATTCACCAAAGGCTGTTTGTGAGAAATACCTGCCACAGCAGACAGCTTACCTCATCAGCCCACTAACATGCAAGTTCTCCTGTGCTCCATTATGTGGTACACCTGTATACTGAGAAATGGATGCGAAGGGGGTGAAGCCAAATTGATACTTTAATCACTGCTTGAGAAAGTTACAGTTATTATCTAATATATATAGTTACATACTAAAACTGAGACACCTTTTCCTTTACACCAATATACTGCTGCACCTCTACAGGTCAGATTCTGCAATTTATTTTACAGATCTCCTTTACATCGTGGTTATTGAATTTTACTATTTCTCTTTTCTCTGAGGTTAAATGATTTTTGACACTACTTGTATGAAGTAACAGTATTACTAGCATTACTTGTAATAAACATAAGGCCTCCTAAGTCTCAGCCTACTTTTGGCTCCTCTTCTCTACTGAGAATACATTACCCAGAAGATGTGAGAATACTGTCTTTGTTTCAGTTGATAACAATGACATCTATCACCTTAAACTGTGCTTTGACAGTTTATGAGGCTCTGTTAGGAGGTGAGTCATTAAAGATATTTCTAAGCATTTATTTCTTCCACTTCCAATACAATGACATCCTGAATCTCGTCCCTTGAGTCAATTTGCTTTTGACAGAGGTAGGGCAACAACTTCACTAGGGTGTAACTTGTTAGGTGTGTAGCAAGGAAAATGCAGATAAGCTTCTCCAAGTATTATCTCATATTCTGTATAAAATTCTTCCTCAAATTTGTGGTGAACAACTTCTAAAACAGACTAAAGATCATTAATTAGCATTCATGAAATTAATTGGCAGATGATTTTGGAATGGACTGGAGTTACTGACATAAGACTGTACATTTTGCAACATGGGTTTCTTTTTCTGTTGCTTTTGTATAACAGAACTCTGTACTTAGACAATATTGGTACTCACTGAGAGTACATCTTAACTGCTAATTTCTCGTCTCTGTTATTTAACCACTGTGAAGAAACTACAGAGAACAATTTATATTTTAAAAATAACAAAATTACACACTATTTACTAATCTGGGGGGAAGAGGTGTAGTTTGCAAAGAAAGACTGCTCTGCTTCCCTGTGGTCAGATGTGGAGAGGCACAGATGTGTTGGCAGGGCAGAAAAGCTGTTATGCTACTGTAGGGAAGACGGAGGATGAGTTTGTCTGGGACTAGGTATCCTCTTACAGAGACCACCAATCTCACCTCTTCAAAAATTCTGTCTTGATCTGCATTAAAACCAACAAAATTTTAATGAAATCTTATCACAGAAAATTTCCTTTGCTTTTTTTCTGTTTTACTAATTTGAGTCTTTAGACTCAGGCTATAAATCTCAATTTATGAATGATAATTTAATATTATTAAATATCCCTAATTGAAAAGAATTTTCAGTACATTTCAGAGTGTTTATAATTTAAAAAAAAATATATCTTACACAGGAAGCCAGAATAATGTCTATGTTCCATTTAGATCTTCAAATTAGCCCTTTTAAGTGCTGTGATTTTTAGTATACATTATGCAGCACTATGCACATTGTGAAGACTTAATACCAAGAAAGGGAATTAATATTTTACTTTTAAAAAGTAGAAAAAGAATTTAACAAAAGCTGATAACTAATCATGACTTCTGTATATTATTTACATATCTAAACCTTATTTATAGGCAAAAAGTATTCAAGCATTTCTTATTGTATTTTTGCAGTGATAGATGAATGTTGAGTATTTATGTTATTTTTTTCTACTATTCCATGGGAAAAATAAACCAAAGAAGTCAGCTTTTGCTAGTAAAAATCAGAAATTGTACTGTCAGACTTCAGACAGCGTGGAACAGTAATAAATACTTTTATTGATAAAAATTCCTAAGTGGAATATAGAAACAAGAAGTTACATTTAATGTGAAAAAATACAGCATCTTGATTGTTACTAAGAAGAATGCTGAGAGATGCAGTTCTTTAGCACTTGTAAAGAAGTTCTGTGACTTCCTCATTTGTTTTGTCATGCAGGTGATTAATGCTGCAGAAGGCAAGTAAACTCAAGAAGTTCTCCAGTTATAAAAATATATTTCAGTTCAGTTGTGCTACATGTAATTATGAAAATTAGCCTGAATTCTGGATATGAAGACAGAGAAACTGCAGTTGTGAAAATACTTTTTTTAACACATAAAGAATAGCTAGAAAAAAAGTAATGCAAAGAATACATGTGCCATCATGCCCCATAAAAAAGTATATTCTGCCTGGTGCAGCAGAGCAGTACAAACTCTTTTTCACCATCTACACCTCTGCAAACCCTGCAGGATTTTTTTGCCTGCTGAGTTAATGGATATAACTGGTGTATAAAGGGGTCTATAGGAGTGAATGCAAGGTCTGTTTTTTTGATACAGCATTATGTGGCTGCAGGAGGATTGAATAGCACAGGCAGACATGTTTTCTCAGAAGGGGAAGACTGTTTTTGAAACTGAAATAATCTTTTTGATTTTTGAGTATTTCATGTGTGAGAAAATGCAATGCTCAAACTGTACACCAACAGAACAAATTTCCATAAGGAAAACAAAGAAGAAAAATTGTAAATAATTTTCAGTATCAACCTTACATTTCACAAGAATTACTCATTTGCTTATGTTATGGTCATATATGAGAAGTATTGCAAACTTGTCAGATTTTGGCTCTTGGGATACACATTGATGCATCTGCCTCAAGTCCAGCAGAACATTCTTTGCCACTCAGCAAGCTGCTGGCATGCATAGCGCCCAAAGGATGAGTTCCTCCTAATACAATATACAGACTGAATAGATGGCTTTTCTCCAGAAAAATTTAGCTAAATGAGCTTTGGTACATATTTTTTTCCCTTTTAAGGTATTTCTCTTCTGCATGGATTATAGGATTTTCCATAAGGTTAAAAAGATGGCTATCCTTGCTCTAAAAATTTAAGTTTACACTGGTATCCACTGTCAAAAACATAGTAGTGAAATAACAAATGAGGTTCACTTCCTCAGAATGTGTAAATGTCCCAGCTTAGAGTTAAACTTTCAACAGCTGAAAGACAATACCATCGACATGTACCTGGCACTAGTTACTCGGGTTTATTTTTTCCTGGAAAGCAGTTTTGGGCGACAGAGTGGCGTCCGGGTTTCCCAGGTTGTTGTGCTGACAAACTGCAGTGGTGGTAAAGGCAGGGAGTCTGACAAAATCCCATTAATCATTTTAAATTAAATCCAACATTCCACTCCAACACTGCCAAGAAGAAAGCTAACTTTTACAAATGAATACTCTCTCTGAAAATAACTGGTATCCTGACTGTATTGCTTTCACAAAAACATGTTTGATTTCTGTTAAGTACACTTACACTATTTTTAAGCTTAAAAAATGCATTTTTTTTTGATTGCTAGGAATCTGAAAAGTGCTTTTTGCTTGTTTTCTCTACTAGGGTCTATGAGTGAACCACACAACTGAAAATTAGCAGCCTCTTTTTTCTTTCAATGAATTGAAGTTTTTTTGCTTTTCTAATATTTTAAGTATAGAAAGTTTGTTTTTAATGCAAGTAAATTTCACATAGGAAGTGGAAGTATCCCATTTAAATATTTTCTCTAAGCATACTTATATAAATAAGAAAGGAAAACTGCAAATTTACTAACATTAGCAAAAACACTGAGGTGACAAAGAAGCAATGTGATCTCTTGTAGGTTTTCTACAGACACACTTCTGTAACTACTTCTAACTATTTNTTTTAGTAAGAAAAAACTTTATGTAACTACTTCTAACTATTTGACTATGATTTAATTACACATGGCAAGTCTGACCTTTAAACATCTCATAAATAATTTTCGATTATCACATAAAGTTTTTTCTTACTAAAATCACTATTACATCCAGATTATCAAAGTTTGTATTTCTCTTTAAGGCAAAATGAAACCATAATGTGCCAATGTGAGACACAGGAAATATTTTCTATCTGTTTGTTGCCCATTTTAACTGTGCTTTTAAGCTTAGAGAGATTTTACAATGGCAGACAACAAGTCATCAGCCTTAATATTTATTAGTTTTAATATGTCCATGAAATATTTGAAAAGAAAAAAAATTCCTAATTCAATAGAGGGCAAGTACATCTGACTTTCCCAAATACTTATTATAATTTTGACATTTTAACATGATCAAGTAAGTATATCTCAATTTTCTTTAACTGCTTAAAATAATACTTGTTTTCTAAAAATAGAGCTATCAACAATATCAGATTGCACAATGATATCCTAGAAAGAGAACAAAAATATTACCACTTCAAAAAAGCGAAATTACTGTTGATAAATTTATGTTAAGAACATTAATAAATTGCAGAATACAGAAGAAATAGTAACATTTATTTGTCCAGCTAGTCAGTTTATTTTCTTAAAGCTGTATTTTGAAACTGTTTACATTTTTTCTTTTTCCAATGTGGGGAGTGGAAGGGAAAGGTTAAAGAGAAAAAATTGGATTTTTTTTCCTGAATGCAAATTTCTCACTTGCTTCAAAATCAACAAACATGTCTCAAACTTGTATGTGTTTGGGCTTCTGTATGTTGCAGCAGTTTTGATTTATTTTAAAAAGTCAAAACGGTATAAATGTGTTGCTTAGAGTTTGAATGGAAAGTATTCTAGACAAACAATTTGAGAAAACAGGTAATATCAGATGCTGTCTATAGCTAAGCCATGTGAATATCTAATATATGCCCGATTTCTTCAATAAATGCAATCAGAGCCTCAGACTTCAATAAAAGCAAACATGAGATGCATTTGTGTGACACTTTACATGGATACAGGTAAACTAATTTTCCTGACATGAACAGAAAAGTTTTCTTGTCGTATCATGGTATACTGAAGTTACCAAACTTTCAGAAATGGCCATTCAGAACAATTCCAGTGTCTTTTAGGACAGAACAGTGAGTGTTTGCAGGGGGATGGGCTGCAGGCTCACTTCTTCCTTCAGTGCTGTGTACAGTGCATACAGTTAAGAGTTAAGGCAACACCACATGGCCAAAGTTCAAAGGACATGCAGTGGTGGAATCACAATAGCTTGGGAATCACTTTGCAGTTGTAAGTATGGTCATGCTCCTGTAATTCAGCTTGAGATCCTCTACCTAAGTCTTCTGAAGTGCTTGATCAAGTAGCTATTTCCACATCACATCATTTAGTGACACTTGTATCAATGAAGCATCATTATTTTAAAATGTGCGTGGAGACATCAAGTGCATTGAAGAAAAAACTGCTCAAAACTTTGTTTTTTAAAGAGTTTTGGAGGACAACCAAGACAATTTTTGTCACTTTTTAAAAGTACTATTACACCTGATTAAGACTTTTTTTCTCCTTTTAAGACAGAAAACTTTTTAACTTCATGTAAAGTCTAGATTGCTGAAATGCAAAAAATTACTTCTCAACCACTTCAGAGCTAAATTCAAACTGGAAAAAGGACAGAAAAAATGTCTATATTAATTAGTTGTTTCATGTTTTGCCTCTGAGGGAATTCACACTTGGCATGCTGTGTTTGCTGTTTTCTGTTCCACTCTGCGTTAGTAACATAATGTACAGCATGAGTTGGGTACTAATCCTCTAACACTGTTCAAAATCCTGTTGTGAACATCAGGTGCTGTTATCTGCATGTCATTAGGGTTTTGTTTTCTTTTCCCCTGGACTTGTCTTATGGAAACTTGAATTGTATCATCCTGTTTCTAATTTATCTTCTTGGCTGCTACACTGGCCCAAGTTTTCTAAATCTTGCTAATAGATGTACTCATCTATTCCAGAAAAAACATGTTCTGTCTGCCTGAAGGCTTTGTTCTGTATCAGGGTAACTGATACAGAGAAATTAAGAGAAATGCAGACTAACAATTCATACCCTCTTACTAGTGCAAAATCAACACCAGTATCACTAATGTCAACCTAAGTCAGAAGAGAATTAAGCCTTGCTATGCATTCGTGGTTTGAGGAGAAAGTATTTTCTAAGAAGAAAAGTTCTAATTTCAAAATTCACTGAATTCTTCTTTTAAAGTTTGTAACCTTTGAGGAGTGTTTCTTAGAAAACTATATTCTATATCTCCACTTCAGACCACTTTAAAGAGCCCAAAGAAACTTGTGTTTTATTGTTAGTTTTACAAATTATGCTAAAAGTTTTCCATTTTTTTTGTCTGTAATACAGGAACAGATACCTGTGCCTTAAACAAAGCTCCCCACTGTACCATAAACTCTTAATTTGTGTTTGAGATTAATTGACCACTGCAGAACACATCCTTGGACTTTCTGCAATACATGAAACAACACTGGGTGAAGAGTAGTTATCCTGAGCAAGGCAGGTGATACTGTAAACCTGTCTGAACATGGCTGCAATACCGCTGGCTCCTGGCTTTGGCTGTGTATGCTACATAAATGCAATGGTATTTACACGTGATTAAAGGTAATGTAATAAAAAAGTACTTTTTCTGTATGCGTTTTGGTTTTGTGGAGCAGAGTTATGAACACTTGAAATAGCAGTAATAGGTACATCTTTATCTTCCCATGATTCATGTTGCCCTTGTATGGACTGCCCTTCTCACATCTAAAACAAACATAACATTCCCTAGGAGCCAAACAGAAAGTAGCAGCATAGGCAAAGTGCATGGCTGTGAGGGGTCATTCCTGAATTAAATTCTTGGCTCTGCAAAAGGCTTTCTACATAAAAACTCAGACTAGTTCTGTTTTACAGATTATGAATACCTTCCAACCTCACCTCATTGTATGGCAGGGAAAAATAATAAATATACTTGTTACCATGATGTATCTAGATGCTACTGATAGCTGAATATTATGTAAACAAACAATCAGGAATAGCTCTTACTTCAACTACATGTCAACTTAAGAAAAGCACTGCTCTGTGAGTTGTCTGAACAAAAACTAGGCAAATCTTTATTCAATTCCTGCACATGCACAGCAGTTCCACTGCCAATATTCTCCACACTTCAGAAAATGTCAAGACACAACCTAACCAAGTAATTTTTGAAGTATTTCCATAAATTTAGTGCTGTTTAAAATCTCGCTACATGACTGACTTAGAAAGTAATTCAGTATCTGACTCTGGAAAGCTCTCCAATCCTGCACAGTCACTGCTCTAATCTTGCAGCATCAGTTTTTAACAGCTTTAGCAACGAGTCATCTGGTATACATTTGCCAAGGCATTTCCATCATTGACACTTCTAGATTGAGGGAACCAGTTGAAAGCAGCAACACTTTACTCACTCCTACCACTTTCCCTGTTCAGATTTTTTTCTTGTTTACTGCACTGAATAGATGATTGTAGTTGCCCTGTTTCCCAAAAACCAGNCTGTTTCCCAAAAACCAGTATCTGCAAAATAGGTTATATATGTAAATAACATAAACCTCTCTGTACACTGCATGATTTCCCCTGGCTACTCCTGTATGGCATCAGGGTTCATCTAAAATAGAGCCTGTAATATTTAAAGTTGAGTGAATAGCAGATTGGCAACATGCTAATTCAAGTTAATAAATATAGTATAAAATACCATCTTAGATATTTTACAAGTGTTCTATCACCTCCTAGAATAAACTTTATTGTAGTATTCAGACCAATGTTCCTCTAACTTAAGTATCTGAGGTAGTCAGCATTGTAAAAAAATGCAAACGAAAGTCAAACACTAATTTAAGAGATAAAAGGAGAAATTTTAGTTAAAATACTTTACAATAAAATAATTATGATTATAAATCTCTTTAGTTAAATATATACACATTACATGGTATTCTAAAAAGAATGGACTTATTAAAGT
>VZTT01016693.1:18909-35327 GCA_013400855.1 Buphagus erythrorhynchus | reverse complement strand
TTTGTAAATTTGCAAATGCATATTTAAATTGATTGTATCCCTCTCCAATCCTTCAAACGTCACTGGCCCTCTAAGGACCTAGTTCAAAGCTCACTTTCATTAATGGAAAGACTTACAGACTAAATGTATACCCGAAAATTAAACAGAGACTAGGACCATTCCCTAGCTCTGGAATACTGCTCTTTCTACTGTTCAAATATTAGTGTGTCCCTCAGCCTGACTTGGCCTGTGCCAGCTAGTCCTTAGGTGCCATATTCCTGGTAGATCAGGAGTTAGCATGAGCGAGTGGCAATCTTGAACAGACACTTTGAGTGCAGCCCCCTTGTTCTGGAGGGTAAAAGAGTTAAGTTGTAAAAGTGTGGGACTGTGTCAATTGGCCTTCGTATCTCTTTCCAACTCATCACAATGTCTGAACCAACAATTTTGGGATGTTGGGTTTTCCTGTGTTCTCACAGCCTTGCACTATATTGACTTCCTCGTGTAAGGCTGTGTTTGAATAGAACAGGTAAGAGGCTCGTTTTGATCATAAGAAATTCTTCATCAGAATGTTCCTTCCAGTCCAAATTAATGTAGAATTCCTAGTGAAGAAGGTAGGAATTCCACTACTTATCCAAGAACAACAACTGGAGAGGGGAGAGTAAGGCCCTGGCTTAAAAGAATCAACAGCTGGGAAACCAGTAGCCTCCAGCCCACTGGAGTCTTCTTCTGTGACTTAACATGATGGTATTTGGGATCTCAGTGTGAGGCTGAAGACCAGTGCCAATGTGCTGTTGTACTCTCAGATCCAGGGTCAAATGAGATCCAACCTTTTAAATTTGAAGTGGTACTTTTGAATACCCAGAAGACTGGGATCCATATCCCTTTGGCTTGGAAAAACAATGTATTTGAAGACAAATATTAAAAATCCCTAAAAATTCTTGACTTAACTCCACTTCTTTGTGTTGTATTTCTTTTTCTGATTCAACTAACATCTTAAATGTTTTTGATTTTGACTTATTCAGAAACTTGTCTTGAATTTTAAAGAACTTTTTAAGCAATAGGAAAGTTAAGGGTCATATAGAAGCTCTCTCTATGCATGTGTGTGTGATTGTGTATAAAAACTCCACTAAAGAAAATTATATATATGTATATTCTGCAATAAAGTTACTTTTATTAATTCTTTCTAGTGTATCAGAATTTGCTTCCTCTCTTGATGTTAAATATGTCTATTTGGAGAAGCAAGGGACTATTCATGAGATTCTTTACAATGGGTTCATACGATTTACTTTAATGGCAGGATGGCTCTGCAAGTTTAGACATAATTTGGGCCTTTACCATTGTTTTACATGAATGTAGAATGCAATTATTTATCATCTTTTCCTTCCTATGCACATTTTGCTTAGGAACATACAAAGCCTTTACAGTCTTAAACCTATGCTGGTCTACAACAGACTGTACTTCTATTATACATACTTTCTAAAAAAAAGGTAGTGATATGTACAAATATGTAGGCTGCAAGTTCTGAACAAGCGATAGTTACAGTTATGGCTGAAAGCAGATATTCCTGAGGCACCTGTGTGCCTTTTACACAATGTGGAGTCTGACACAGCAATAAGAGTTTTGCTTGGCTATATTACGGCAAAAAAAAATGTTGCATGTTTAATGGGACCTTGCCAGAGTGAGAAATAGTCTCAATGCATAAGAGCCAAAACAGTCCCTGAGACATCCTTGCTAGAATGGGAAAGGACGCATCGTTCCTTCAGTTGTGCTCATGATTCCAGTGCCAGAATGCTTCCACATGTATTCCTCAAGTGCCAAGAATTGTCTTCGATGCTCCAAAATGACAGTGTCTGGGAGAATGAGTTCCCTGCTAATCTGCAAAGCCAGAAAGAGGGTGCATTAGGAAAAGGAAGCATGTGTTTTATCTTCCAATAATGCCGTGGCTCTGTGCAGTTCTCCAGTGCTTTTGTAAGGTTTATGGACAGTTTTGGCCTCGGAAATGATGATGTCTCCAGACACTGCTGCTTCTCAGCTCCTTTGCCAAGACAAAATAAATAAAAAAAATATTAATGCTAAGAATGGGAATATTCATGGAACTTCTTCAGGTTGGTAAATCTATTTTTACAGTAGTCTAAAGTCTACTTCTTTTATGCCTATTGAGGAAACCAAGGAAAAATAAGTTTTCTAACTTGGCCAAAATCTAGGTTTTGACAACTGTAGTAAAAGAACAAGTTTTGCCTGTGCAAGTGAATATTCTCTGTAAGGCATATAGAAAATGCTATAGGCATTACATTTTCCCTTTTCTTCATTTTGGTTGCAGTATTTGTGTCTTTATTCAATGGTTCTATTCCATTTCTGATTTTGTTTCTCATCTCACTTTTCTCCATATTTTATTTAAAATTTTAGTTTCTGTTTTTCTTATCTTGTCCGATTAGGAATCTGCAGCCCATCCTGGCTCTGTTGGACTTTCACTCACAGTGTTTTGAAACTGGCTGAAAATGGACTAAAAATATCATCTTTTCCTGGCTAAAATGTGACTGTTAATTCCATAATTCCATTAAATGGATACTGTTTACATCTGTTTATACCTGGACATTGCATGACATGACCTTTTGGTTTTGCTTTCCTGCTACCTCTGACCTTGCCTTTACAAAACCTGCTTCCAATATAATCTAATATGAGCAAAAATGAAGTTCCTTGTATACCAGAATACCAGTTTCATACAGCATGGTCTCATTTAAATAATACCACCTCTTAAAAAGATGTTCTCTGAGGAAACAAGGGGAAAATAAATTCTTGTCTGTAAATTATTGGCCAAATACTGTTTTCTGTATGATATATAGAAACTGTAAGGAAATGCAATCTATTTGGAGTACTTTTGTCAAGGTAAACAGATCTTAAGTTCTCTACACAATTTTCAAAAAATTTCTGTAATAACCTAGAGATACAAAATGTTTTCGTATCACTACTGATAAAAGGAGTCTTGAAAAGAGTTCTCAACAAACTGAAAAGAGACCTGAAATCATTATTGTAAATATCACTAACAATCAATTAATGATATCTGAAATAAATGTGCATAAAGGAAAACAATACAGAAATGAAATAAAATACAGCTAATACACCCAAAATTGTAAAATTGTTTTAAGAAGAGCCTTTCTCATTACAGCTGGATGTGATTTTCCAGATAAAGGCATTGTAATATGACCCTGTGTGCTGTTCTGTGTGTACAATAAAGCAAGCAAAATTAATCCCTTCCCCTGATGACCTCTAGAAATGAAAACCCATTATAGTAATAATATTTGTACTTAGGCCTTGATGTTTTTGTGCTGAATCTGAATGCCATGAAATGATTGTATACAGTGGCTGATGAGGACACATGTACAGATAAATACATAAATAATCCTGGTTATATAGGTGCAAGGTGACTTTTTAGATCTGGTATGGAAACTAGTTGAAGCCTAATAAAACTGGTAATCATTTTCTTTACAGCTTAGACCTGAATCTTATTATGTTGAAAGGTCTATTAGGAATGTTTCCCTTTTTAACATGGAATGTATGTAACTGGATATTGTGCACAATTTTCCTGTTTGTAAAGCTTGAATTAAACATTGAAATTTCTGCCGAAGTTACTGGTTTTGGCATTTGCCAAAGTACATATGATATCAAATTCTATAATACATCTTTGTTACCAGTCTATGGTTCGGTTAGCAAACCCTACTTAAAGGGTAAAAGATCTTTTAAAAAACAACATTATTTAGCTTGGAACGGGAATCAATACTCCATATGATATGGTAATGAAACACAGACTTTGCAACATATTGATGGACAGTGAGAAAGTGTGTGTGGTGAGAGGAGTGGGTGTATTTGTGTGCATGTTGGAGGGACCACAATAGTATTAATAGCCTGTAAAGGAGGTTTCTGACATTTGGTAAACACATGAGCACGACACAGAGCACAATAGGAACTACAGTTCAGAAACAATGATACATACATTACTCTGGAAGGCCATTAAGTACGTGTAAGCTTTCTTCTGTCAGCATTTGTATTTTCACAGGATGTAGTAGCAAAGCATTGGCTTTGTGGAAAAGGAGGTCGAAAAAGACATCCACATATTGTTTTACTATTTTGCTTTACTTTTAATGTTTATGTATCTTTCTGATGTGGGCTGTACATTCAAGGCAGTTCAGTTTTGCACTGTCTGGCTTTCTATTTGTCTAAGTGGTAATAAATTCCCATTGATCAGGGCTTAGTGGAAATTAGAACACCCTGCATGTGCCTCAGTCAGGGAGGCTGCTCCCAGCAGACTCTCACTCACATTAAAAGCCCACTGGAATGTTTCAGGATGGTTGGTGTTGCTGCATAATACTTCATAATGTCAGGACCAGAAGGCCTATTGATTGGGATAGCTTTCTTTAAATAAAAGAAATTCTTTAGTATTTGAAAATAGTAAAAATGGCCACCCGAGCAAAAATAACACTACTTTCTTCGGCTGTCCATCAGCTTGGGAAAGCCTTGAATTATTGTACAATGTATGTATTTTTCAAAACCATATACTATATGTTGTGATTTCAATATATTGATTGTAAAGACTTATAATTGTAGACTTCATCTAAAAAATAAAACTTGAATGTATTAATTGTGTTTTATTTTAGATTAAGATTGGGATTTCTTTTAAGCAGTGTATATACATGTTTAAAGAATGTAACCTGAGAGAGATACAGATATATGCAAGACTTATCAGTCTTTCAGACCTGTACTACTCAATGTCGGTCAAGCAGCAGTGGCAGAGAAGACATGGAGAGGTCTCTTTCTAATGTTGAGTCTAATATGAGTGTAAGCAGACTGCTAAAAAGTGAGAGAGAGAGGAGATACAAAAGCAAAAAAGATATAAAATGTAAGGCAGTATATGCTGTGCTAATATCTGTACACATGAAACTCTTCATAATTATTAAATACCTAAGTCAGTTGCTTAAATCCATATTATAAGGAACTACAAGTCAAGATTCATCGGTATGACATAAAGACTGCCAATAAAGAGTGTGTGATTTAGCTTCAGAGGTGGTTTCTTTTTTCTAAAGAGGTTAGGAAGGCTGCAACTCAGCTATGAATCTAAGTGTGTCATATGTCAGGATTAATATGTCTTCTCTACATCAGTAGTTTGTAATCTAATAGTATTTCCAGTATTTTTACTCAGAATGTTTCCCACCCCTTCTTCTGGCTTGCGTTTTCCTTTGCCTGATCCTTCAGGATCCTTCCTGATATTTCCTCATGTATGACTTACTGTCAGTGGTTGATGAAGCCTATTGAAGGGCAAAGCTTCTTGGGATGGGTGAGACTATGTGACTGCTTTTGCCTGGGCATTCCTCTTCAGCATCCTTCTAGAGCTCTACTACGCTGTTTTCAAATCCTAGTCTATGAAAATAATGCAACTTTCTTTTCTAGCTCAAAATGTGTTGTTTTTTCTTTTTTTTCAAGGATGGCATCAGTCATGCACAGCCAGTTAAATGAACACTTGTATTCAAATAACTTACTGATTATGCAAAACAACTCTGCCTGTTACGATACACATTCAGTGCAGAAAATTGCTCTGTTATTTGGACTGCTTTTCCCGTCACAATGAAACATACATCTGCTTACAGCTAGAAGTCCAAGGGCCTGATTTAGTAAAAATTAGTGATCCATCAGATTGATGGGCAATCTGCACTCTTGGTGCCTTGAAATTTCTTGCATCAGTCACCAGATCATGATTTACTAATAGGGTTTCAGGGCTTGCAAAATAGCACAACTCTAACCACATATTAATATTTAATCTGGCATTTTAAGTGCACCTAACAAAAGACCCCAGAGCTGCTGACAGGACCCTAAATTGTGAATTTCTTTAAAAGGAATTGAGCATTTCCATAGTGGTTTCATGTGGAAATCTGAAACAAGAAGAAATACATGGCTTAAGCCCTGCTCATGAACGTACAAGCTTCTGAATATATTTTCTTGAAAAACTGTTTATAGTCTGGGAGTTTTCTGTAATCTAGCTTCATTAACATATGACAGAATTTCCTTTGGCCATTTCACTATCCATAGCTCATGATTGCAGAGAAATTTCAAAACTCATTTCTATACATGTGCAATTAAACAGTCTGTTTTTTTACTGCTTAATCCACTTGGCAACTCTGGAAAGGTACTAAATGAGGGTAAAAATGTATAAGTCACAAGGATCTCTTTATAGTCATGAAATTTAGTAATTGAATCTGCACAAACTTAGAAAATTAGGCCCTCTGTGTTTTGTATAGCATTTCTAAGGAGCCAAAATAGTCAGGAAGCTGAATTATATATTGACAATGTTTCTACCATTTCATAGTTTAAATAGAGCAATAGAGTGATTTAATAAGCAACTTCTGTTGCTGCTGTCAGATGAATATTCTAATTTTACAAAATGTATATACTGCGTGTCTAGAAAAGGGTTTATTGTTTTCTTCCATTTTCATATGCCATAATTTATGAAAGATGTTCCCAACACCACCTGTAATAACAGAATGTTTATTAGTGTGCAAATGAGGGTTATAAATGATGCTGCTTATCTATGGAACAAAACACAAAAGACAACTTATTAGCAAAAGACAAATTGCTCAGCAAATTTCAATGAGCTGCTATGTTTGTCATGAAAAAACCTTTTATTTGCACAGATCAATGTTTTTATAATCCATTTAAAATAATATACTTGCCACTAGGTGGCTATTTCTGATCAGATCATTTTACCATTTTAATTACATTTTTAATATCCTGGCTGCATAAACAAAGATAAATTACAAGCCTTGCACAATCTGGCTGCTAGCTCAGGCACAATCTGTAATAATATCAGCTTTTGTTTGTGCCTCCTCTAATTAGATTCTGGAATCTAGGCTTTATCAATCAATAATTTTAATTTCAGAATTGCCTTTTGATCTTACATTTCATGTTTGTTTGCAGAAAATGATCAGTAGGACAAAGCTGATAATTTATGCAGAAACAATCTCTCAGCAGAGTTACAAGCACATTCCTAGCCATCAACACAACCCGGCAGACTAAGCTTGACACAGGTCTAATTAGCATGCAGATATGTGTCGCCTCATTGGCAATTCAAATTGCTTTTTTATAATGTACCTCAAATTGTGCTACTCAAACATTGTATTTGATTTCCAAAGCCCCCTGGGCATCCCATAATGTCTCCCTTCATCCTGGGTACGAAGCATTTATTGAACAATCTGCTTCGACTCTGGCTATCTTTTTGAAAGCGCCCAAACATCATAACCATGGGACAAGGTTTTCCTCCTCATCCGACAGCAACTAGTTCTTCTGCAGAGCGGCGGGTGCCACGTCCGTAGGTTCGGCGATGATATGTTACCTTGTGAGCTCCTGCTCCCACGGTGGCTGCTCTATAGAGGGCTTCATTCCTGTGCCACTCATCTAAAAAGGGGGAGGATGTCTACAGAGCACACATTAATATGCGGCACATAACCACGTCTCTGAATGCCAGCCTTCCATTCTTCATTAAACAAAATGGCTGGATTGCAGTGATTGTTTTCCCCTCCACGCGCGCGCGCGCACAGGCACACACACCAGGCACGCAGGCACATACCCACACACCCCCCACAAGCACTCTGGCTCTCTCTCCTGTTCTCCCTCATGCACACGTACTCACTTTCACTCACACACACACACACATGCCTACACACACATACACACACGTAGTGTGCCATTGTCTGTGCAGCGAGTTACGTGTGAAAAGTTATCTGCGGCATGCGTGACACGCGAGGAGATTCCTGCCAACGTCAGGGCCCTTTTTTGCCATGCAGCAACAAGTGGCAGAATCAATGGTGTACAGTTATTCAGCAATGTAATTCATTTCACTGGCTTTGGCTCCCAGCCAGATCCGCCATCTGTCTCTTGCTCTCCCTCTCTCTCTCTCGCCTGAATTTGTCCTACATTTCGTAATGTTACGTGCTTGCCATCCTTATTCTATGTCAGAGGTACAGCACGAGCCTCACCCCCGTTCCGACGTGGAGTTCTGTGAGTTCGGTGGCACTTTGGATATTCCACTCCAGTACCATAGGAAGAAAAGGGTAAGGAAAGAACAGAGGGATAGCTGCAAAGAGAATGGTGCTCTTCTATCTGAAAGCCAGTGTCTCCGCTTTTTATTTAAAGCATTGATATGGATCTCTCTCACATGGGAACTTTTCCTGCTTCGTTAGAGTATCTTCGTTTTCTTTATTGGATGCTGGCACTGTACGCCACTGCACAGCTCCGTGGAATGCCTGCTGTTGGATACTTGCAGATCTCTGCCACCAAGCAACCTCCTGCATTGGAAATCGGGTGACTACTCCAGGATCTTATGCGTGCTTGCTGTTTGAAGCTGCAGAAAAGTGAATAATCAATTAAGTATTGATTTCTTGTAAGATTTGGTAAATTTCAAAGGCAAGACAAAGAGGATGGCTTAAGGAAAGCACTGCAGGGACTTGGCGTAAATTAGACAACTAACAGCAGTGCAGAATAAAATAACACCTCAACTGAATATTTCCTTGGAAGAATTAGCACTAGCTATTGGAAGACGATGGTGGATTTAATCAAGACGGCAGGCACGCTTGAGTTTTAACCGTGAACCTGAAAGAGGAGCTAATTATAACCACCTTTTTATATGGAGCTAATTTGACTGAATGGATGCAAATGTGCTTTATTTATGGATGAAGAAGCAAGCCTTACAGCATTGACTTTGGGATCATCGCATATGCTAAGCTTTACAGCTTCTCTAAAAGTCAAGCCTACAGTACATTTTTATTTACTGAGAAGGTATTTATATGTAAGCATAAGCTAGCCGTACAAAAGATTCATCAGAACAATGTACTCTGTGGCACCGAGGATCTAATTATAATTTTGCAGCATTTCATGTTTTCTCTAATTTGGTACTTTTCAACCCTTGCTTGTGATGGGCTATAAATGGGACAATAAATGTATGATTTAAACTATTGTGATTTTCATTGTATAGTTTATTAATCGTACTGTAGTTTTCTTAACGTGTTTTTGAATTATTCAGCAGTAATTTATAATGAAAGAAGCAGAAATGGTGGGGTGGTTTTAAATTAATTTATAATCTTCTCACAGATCTAAATGTACAGGTCCTACCAGCTGATGAGCTCTATAATTATGAAAGAATGTTAAAATTTTCAGATAAATGGGGCACTGACTTTACAATGGGTACAATATTGTATAATCAGTAAAAGGAGGATTGTTATGTTTTGACTCTGTGGAGAATGGTCTTGGTTAGTTAACTCCTTCTATGCTGATAATGGTAAGCAAATGCACCTTATATAAGAAAATAGGGGGAGAATGTAATGCACTGGTTTGATGTTTTGCTAGTCTGAAACCTTAGTATATTTTTTTTCCATTTATTTCTATTTCTGTTACTTTTCTTTTCCCTATTTGCTTCTCTGGGTTTTGTCGAGGCTTTTTTTCCTCCTGTCTTGCAATCTACATTCCCTGAGCAACCACAGGAACCAAGTTACATTAAGCTTCAACACAAAGACGATGTAAGAATAATGAATCCTCATTTGCATCGACATTTGTATTCAGATTTGCCAGGCTATAAACTTGGCAGATCAAGCGGAATATTAAGTAGAGGCTTCCATGGTAAATTGCGACTCTTGCAATTGCTGAGTCGTTTTTGCTATTTTTTGCATGCATGTGTGTGTATGTGTGTATGTGTGTATATGTGTGTGTGTGCATGTGTGTACATGTGTGTGCATGTGCATATCTGTAGTGGCAGGTAAAGTCTCATGACTACTTGGTTTCTGAGAAGCACATTGGCCCTCTTTCTCTTTCAGTATATGATGTCAGTTTATGCAAAATGAAGCAGGAATGCACAAGCAGTAAGCATTTTAGCTGAAGATACAGTGTGGCATATGAATTAGTATTAACTTGCTTTTCTAGAGACTGTGTGAAAGAATTCCTTAAACAAATAGATAAACACTATTGCAAAATCACACAGATCTTTTGCATCAATTGGAAGTTTGATTTCACTGCATGTAGAGTCCAAAGCAAAAGCTCTGAGGTAGTGTTGAACCTACCTGCTGCATTATACTGCTTTATTTGTGGTAGTGCTGCATGTATGCATGTATGTTTCCATGCAAAACTTTGCCCTTGGTGCACCTACCATCAGCTGCTCCTCACTGTGGTTTGCTTGGGCTGTCTCCAGCTTTACAGTAGTATGTGTAAGAGCTAAGTTGGCCCTTCTCTTACAGAGCTGGACATAGAACCTTTTCCCTCACTGATAATTGCTGAAAAAAGTTGGTCCTACATGATCCATTTCCTCCAGAATTCTTTTCTTCTCTTTCTGGATGAACCTCTTTCAGAATTAATAACTGCAAAAATGGAGCATTTACCTTATCATTCTCCTGTTTAACTTTGTGTTATTGAAAGTAATTTTTACATTAACTTTTGAAACTTTAAGTTAACTGTAGCATGTGCTATATTATTTCAGAAGCAGTGAAAAAATGCTCAGTCAACAAGTGTTAAAAATGCTCCAAGACTTACTTTTGCTATCCATAGATAGCAAAGATTTTCAAGTATTTGTCTCAGGACTTCAACAAAGTCCTCTGGAGAAAACTTAAGAGTGTCACTGAATTAGGCAATGCAGGAAATGATCAGGCATGCAGGAAATACTTCCAGTCTCTTCTTTTTTTATGCATCTCCTTCCCACCACATCCATAACCACAGACCTAGCAAGAATGTCAGTACAGTCCGCAGTGTGTGTTTTCACAATCTATAGTTGGATTCTATGTTAAAGAGGTACTATTATAGAGAAAAATCCTGGAACTTGTTCCAGTCCTTTCTAAACAAGTTAAAGGACTGACTTTAAAAACTTAATCTGTTGATGGCCATTTAGTTAATCCATTGAAAAGCAAGTGCAGTGCAATGGCTGAACCTGTTGTAAACAATATTAGACTGTATAAGTATTGGCTACAATTTCAGCTAAGAAAGCTGTATCAGCTTTGTTTTCTATAAAAATACACAAAACTCTAATACTGTTTGGATTTACTTTAATTTTGTTTTTACACTATAATGGGATAATTGATCATGCAGGAAATGGTCTGTTGTAATGCACAGTTCACTAAGGGAGGAAGATGATACTCTGTTCATGGAGAACAGCAACCTGTGGAAAGCAAAGGCAGCCATGCATCATTACTTGTTTGCTATTTTTGGGACACTTTATAACAATATTCTTTTATTATGGGTGAAAACATGGAATATGGTGTTTTCTTCCTTTGAAAGAGTATTCTGAGCTAAATTTCCACAATGGTGCTTAATGTAGAAGGGAAAGGTAGAACTTACAAAGTATGTTTCCATACTTTGCTTCCTTATGCACATCATCTTGATGAAATTATATTAAACTTTGTTGTTTGGGTTAATATATGTACCCCCCATGAATTGTTTTGAAAATTTACCCTAAAACAGCTACAAAAGTGTCCTTTTCTGCGAAAGAAAAAACAAAATAATATCTCAGTAGCTTTCATTTTAAAAAATAAATTAAAAATTGAAAATATATTTAAGTTACAAATTTATAAGGAATAACGGATTAATAGACTGCAATGTTTTTGTTAGACAGGCATTTGCAATAGTCATTCACTAAATGAATCCTTTGAAAAATCTCTTTCTTTGGGGGTTTCTTTGTCCCCATAAAAAATTCCCCAATTTCTTGCACCCTGACTATAGATCCCAAAGAAAGAAGAGATAAATGAAAAGTACTTTAAGCTCCAAAAAATTTATCCTATTCACTGACAAAAAGATAAAAGCACCGACATAAAAAAAAGGAAGATGTGAAGCTAATATTTCCTTGGAGAAACTCCAATCTGTTGTCTGGCCTTTTATGTGTACAGTGCTGTTGAGTAAAATACTGGAGTGCTATATATTTAAAATATGTAGTTTGTGATGTGTATTCACCACCACTGGACAGAGTCATGGCAGTCAGTCAGTCCACGCATAGCATGTGGATGCTTTAGAAGGAAAGCTCAAGGCCTGTTACAGTATTTCAGTCTAGCTCATTGTGTTGCTAAAGAATTTAACAGTACAACAACACAGGGATCACTACATCTAGTAAGGGTCAGATCTGCTGGCCCATAGCATTTAAAGGGAAGCTATAATTTTTTACCATTAGTCTTCTGATCAAAGATCCTTTTGTGTAACCTGCTGTTGTGATGAGTATCACTCAAGCGTTGTACTTACTGGCAGCTTGGTTGTCTGCTTCTCTCATTGGTGTGGACTTTATCTTGGGACTGAACTCTAACTTTTCTGCATCTGCAGGAATGTAGTTTCTTAAATAGCATTTTTCAGATCATTTTGTGCGTGAAACAGCATTTTGAACTTGGAGAATTTAACTGTTTCTCTCATATAGCCAGTAAACCATTTCCGCTTCAAGTTTCTGTTTTTTGGTTTCCTAGGCAGAAAGAAGACAGAAACTACTTTTAAAATATGCAAATAGGTATATATGCAAACCAGAGAGTAGAAGAGATACCAGAATGATACAAAGAAGTGGCTTTCGCACTTTCTTTTTATAAATGATAAGAGTTAAATCCTTCTTTCCGAGGTGAAATACCTGTTCTCCTGCTTTATGGTTCCTTCAGTGGTATGTCTTTTGAGACACCAAATCTGTAATCTCTGTGCACATTGCAGTAATTTACAACTAACAGTTGAGTGTTTTGTGCAAGATTTTCTAGTTTTGCTAAAGACTTTGGTGTGAAAGTGTCATCCACTGAAATGTGCTGTATGCCCTACTTTGGCATCCATTAAAAGTTCATGTTTTCCTTAATAAAATAAATATGCTTTCAGTATCAACAACTTTCACATGGGAAAGCCTTTAATTAAATTGCTACAACTGAGTTAACTATTTTCAGTTTCAAGCTGTCCTTCAATTCCTAGAGACAAAATTTTAAGGACTATAAATATTGTTAGATAATGAATAAACTGGATATGCACAAATTCCCTCAGACCTGAGACCCGTTTTTGTTACTTATTGAATCTTATATCAAATCACACTGCAATCTGGTAATTTGTGTTTATATAGAATCTAGCATAATAAGATTCCAGTTCTGATTGGTATCATAACATAAATAATCCTGGAAATGCATTGTTTCAGACCATAGACAAGCTTTCCAGGGTGGCTGTTTATTTGCATAATCAACACTGTCTCATTTAGTTTAGTGGTTACTGCTTTTGGCAAAATTCTGTGGTTAATTGTGCTTTGAATTTCATTGGGAATTTTGCTTAATGGGAACAGATTTTGATGCAAGGTCAGCTCTCTGAAAACCATACCAAACCCACGCTTCATTATGGTCACAGTGAGTCACAGAACAAGCAACACAGAAATCACTTTACACTGAACTTGGCCAGCTCTAGGGTTGTATTCAACACTTTGCTAACAAAACTCACCAACTGAGCACAGGGGAAGGCTGAGGAAAGGAGAACCTAATTTTTGAATTTTAGGTTATCATAGTGTAGGGGTTACAGGTGGGAGAAAGTTTCTGTGCAATGGAGGAACAATACTGGATGCTGATAAAACAAGTGCAAGGAGATGGGAATTTAAACAGTATTTTTACTATTAACCTGATGTCCATAGTTAAAAGAAAGAACAAGAAGCTGAACACAAGTTCCAGTTATTGCAACTTGCAATGTATAACTACCAGTTTCTCCTGGATTAATAATTTACGTTGGAGCCTGCAATGAATCATGGCACATAGAAGTGGTCCTAGGCTGCAGAAGATAAATCTAATGACACATCAGCTATTACTAATTTAGGGCTGCCTGCTTCTGCTCTCAGTAATGTAAGTGGGAGTGTTTCTGTGAACTACACTGGGAGCTGTATTTGTGCTTATTCACAATACATTGAAGTTACTTTTGCTGTACTATGCCACAGTTATAAACACTGAATAGGGCATTTTAAATATCTGAAATATTCTGGAGCCATATTCAATTTAAAGTTTTTCCATCTTGATCTATGCATTTTCTTACTAATAGTTAGCATAGAAGCTGATCCCTGCAGTTTAGAAAAGTATCTGATTTTTCTTTTAAAAAACTGAAGTTCTTTCATATGAATTGTCTAGATAATAAATATAAAATTTCCTCTAAAGCACTTACAAAATATAAATAAAATGCTACAAAATAGAGGTTTAAAAGGATCCAGTCTTCATCTTATATTTTTCAAATTCCAGTTAGATTTCCCTTGCATTTTTGTCCTGGCAAACCAGTAAATTCTCCCTTGAAAATCCTTGCAGTCAGAATGATCCTAGTGAATGTTCAAGCCCCATTAAAAACATGGGGATGAGTTGGTATCCAGCTGATGCCTTTCACACTCTTCTTGACAATTAACATGCCCAGTACACCCCAAGATAGAGGGGCAGGATATGTTGAAGCTGTTGGTCAGAAACCTGAGTCTGGGGGGAAAAGGAGAAAAGTGAAGCAGAGCAGACCCACACGTGTTGTTCCATCACAGAAAATGAAGTGGGGAGTCCTAGCAAAAGAAACTTTCTCCATAGGTCCACTTAGATACCACAGGTAGAAGGAGACAGCAGCCTTTTAGGAAAGTATTATGAAAATGCAAGACAATACAGAGCTTTACGGTACAGGAAAACATTATTTACATTGTTAAAGCAGTGCAACTATTTTAGAAAGAAAAAGCACAAAGTACATCCTGGAATTAACAGCTGAGCTTTTACTCTGTTTCCACAGCTTCACAAATATTCTCAGTGCTACTTTGTATTATACTTTCAGCAATATTCTGTATGATTTTTAAGCTCCTACCATCAAAATTGTTTTCCATTTCTCATACATACTACTTCAAGAGTGCTTCTTCTTATACATAATGACTAGTACTGTCTGGACGACCTGCTGAAAGTGTTTCAGAGTTTCTCAGCAGGATGGAAGTTAAAAACAGAAAGAAGTTGTAATCTTCTTGATTATTTGCAGGGAGATCACAAATTGAGGGAGAAGGTTATCTTGTTCTCAATAAAAATGAAGGATTGTGAAAAAAAAATTGCTTAGCATCCTGTGGGGGGTTTTAACAAGTCACCTTCTATTTTTATCTCAGTTATGGATTCCAATCTTTTGTTCAGTCATTTTGTTCCAAATGAGTCTAAGTTCTGGTGTTTCTTATTACTTGGATTTTCTTTCCAATTTATGTTTTAATCTATTTCTACAGCAGGATACTTCCAGATGTTTAGTTTTGTGAAGTGTTAAGCATCTTAAGCATATTCAGATCCTCTGACCTGAGCACTACATAGGCTTTGCTTAGAATACCTCAGTACTTTTCGAAGACTCAGTTAGCATGTTCCATATAATTCAAAACAGAGTACAGTGATGGTTATTCTTGAGTTTTGCTTTTATTGGCATTTTGCATTAAAGCAAAAATAAACCCCTAAATGAGCTAAATCCAAGATTTAGAGTCTGGCCAGATACTTGGGATTTTATATTCAGATTGGTAGTGCCCATTTAAAAGAGTCATGGCTGACAGCACTTTCAAAAATCAGGCCTCTGTCACAGCTCTTGAAAATGGCAGTCTCCAAACTTTAACTTGCCTTTTGAAAATATCAACTTCAGTCAATGCTGCATTTTAAACTTCATGTCTTATTTCTTTAAAAAGAAACCATCACTTATGCTGAATTTATCTAATACCAAAAAATCCCGAACCTTAAACTGGTTGTAGTGTTCATTTTGCAGTAACTTTATATTGATGTACAATTACAGTGAAGATTTCTACTACTCAGGCTGTTAATGTTGTCGGAAATGCAATGCAGAGAAATGTAGCAGACAGTTCTTATTTCTACCCCTGAAAGGGCAATACTAGAGAGAGCTGGCTTCAGCAGTGTTATAGCCAATACAAAAAGGGAGGAGTTTCTTCCATTCAAAAGAAGAAAAATATTATCTTTTTATCATCAAATCATTTAGAAAAGAAACCACAGGTGGGAATCCTGAAAGCTTACATGAGTCAGAAAGGTCAAAAACCAATTTCTGACTTGTTGAAGACACCCTCCTGGTTCTTTGAAGTGTGATTTTTTTTTTCTAGTGGTATTCTTGGCCAGCCAGGCAGCTTATTAGACAGTCAGACTGCTTCATGTGACTATTCTAAAGACTGTGTTGGCTTCTTATTTGCACCACTATTTAGTTTAAGGCTGATCTGTGAAGGTTATATGGTTTGTATTTGGTGATATCTCTCAGCCCTAAGATTTGCAACTTACAAGCATGCCTACCTCTGTAGATCTTCAGAACATGGTGGAAAACTCCATGATTTTTTTTTTTTTAATAAAGGTGCTGACTTACAGGAAAAAAAATGCCCAGTAACATTTTATAGTGGGAATCTGCTCCTGAACGTATAACTGCATAATGTGACATGGCCTTAACAGTATACTTGGTAATACTGTTAA
>VZTT01016686.1:29550-39655 GCA_013400855.1 Buphagus erythrorhynchus | reverse complement strand
GATGAGTGCTGCTCCTCAGGGGTAGGTGCTGGAACTGGCACCATTTAACATCTTTGTTGGACACATGGACAGCAGAACTGTGCGCACTCTCAGCAAGCCTGAGCATGACACCAAGCTGTATCAACATTATTACTTCATGTTGCCACAACTTCTTGTATTCCTAACATGGGAAAAAACCCCACAACCATGTGGATAACACAACAATACACCAAAGTTTTGGCAGTGGCTTGACTGTGCTAACACAACACTGAGGTTTTCTTCCCCCCTGCCTCTGCCTCCCTCAGCGAGCAGAGCTGAGGCTTACAAGAAGCTGGGAGGAGACAGCTGACTCATACTGGCCAAAGGGATATTCCATATGACATCATGCTCAAAAGTAAAATCTCAGGGAAAGAAAGAGGAAGGGGGGACATGGTTATGGTATGTGTCTTCCAAAGTAGCTGTTATATTTTCTGAAGCCCAGCTTTACAGGAAGTGGCTAAACTTCTGCTTGCTGATGGGAAATAATGAATAAATTCCTTATTTTTCTTCAGTGTGTTATCCTGGAAGACTGCCTGCTGCTATCCTAAACAAGGAGGACCCACAGTACTATTTATGTTGCAGAAGTTTTAATGCCTTCTTTTTTCCTCTGTCAAAGTAGCCCAGGTTGCTAAAACTGGATTGGGGATTGCTAAGTATTGTGATGGCACTACCATCTTGAAATTAAGTCACATATCTACTGCACTGTCTGCACCAAATGTTTTGGCGTTTTGCTATCAAATTGAGTGATCTTTCATACACTGAGAGATGTGTGCTTCTGAACTGCTTTGGAAGATTTCATGCTGCTCTACAGTTCTGAGGTGAGCTCTGTGCAGACCTTCACCAGTGAACATTTTGTTACCTGAATTTTTGCTGCTGGTCACCTCAGCAATGTGGCACAGCAGCTGTCTACCCAGCTGTTTATCTCATGGACTCAGAAAAAAGGACTCTAAAGCATGAAAAAAAGTCCTCCCAAAGCAAATGGTATCATCAGTCTTCTCTCCAATGGTAGATAAATTGACCAAAATACTGACAAAACTGATGTGAAATTCCCCCGCAAGGCTTTGGTTCAGAGGGATGATGGGAGAGTGTAGTAAGCTGTCAAATACATCTTCTCAAGCAGTGTATTTACAGTCACTAAATTAAAACTGTTTCTTTACCCCATTGAAAATGATGTGAGGACTTTCATGGAAAAAATGACTAATGGGATGGTGAGAGAGAAACCTTGGAATTTTCAGAGTGACTGCAGAGGCTGCAGTCATGTCCTCTTATGATGTATCCCAAAGTGCAGCATAGACCTAGTCCTGCAATAGCAAAAATAAACACCAGATTGCTCAGAAGATGCTGAACACTTCGTATGGAGGACATGTCATGAGGACACAATTGAAAAATCATAGCAAAAAGACATAACTGTGTAGACAATGTCCAATAAAAAGCCTTTAACTCATTGCTAATTAAATCACCCCCACTGTCTTGTTGTATCTGTCCAGTCTTGCCCTCTTGGATGGCTTTTAGCACAGCAGAGGCATATAGCAGGAATACCTTTCAGCACACCTGAAGTAGGAGATAGAGATCCTCAAAACCAAGGGCAGGGGGAAGTAGACCCTCAACCAGTAGTTCTTGTAAGCTTTGGGAAACACATATAAAATCACACTGGTATAATTTGTTTCATGCTTTTTTAGGGGAATTTAGAAGGAGATAAATTAAAAATACAAGATACAAAGTATCTTTAAAAAATATTTCCTTGGATTCTCAAGTTGGCCTCCAAGTTCTGTCCAAATACAAAAGCACTAATAGGGTAAGAAATGCATTCCTTATTTCAGTATACATCATATGCTAATGATTAAGTGTCTCAGCTCAGCCACAGCTTCTCTCCCAGGATGGGTGCAGGTACATTCAGAACTGCAGCACGTCAGATGTTCCACAGAATGATGAAGCCCACGCGCAAAAAAAAAAAAAAATCCACAGAGAAATTATGCTCTGCTATCTCTTGCATTATTTCCTGAAGCTTATTATACCAATCACCTGGAGCATAAATCTGTCTTCAGCATCTGTTCTTCTCTTCTAAAGCAGCTCCCCATTGCCCTTGACTGTTGCTTTTGTATACAATTCTTTATCAAACCTAATTGGAAACAGCTTTGAAACCAACACTTACCATCTCCTTATGCTGCTTAACCCCTCTGCATCCAGAACATTGCTGAACATTGCACATGAGGATGTAATCCTTTGAGAAGCAAAGGATTCTCTCCAGTGCTGAGCCAGATAAACCCTCCTCATCACTAGCACTGCAGGGTGATTTAGATATCCCATGAAAACAAGCTTAGAATTTCAGGGTTTCAAGGCTGCCAGTTATGAACAGAGACAAAAGCATCCTGCTGTTTGAGTCTTATGGAGCTGACAAGAAAAAGCAAAGTTTGGTCCCTTATGATCCCACACGTGTGTCACAGTCAGCTGCTAATACAGGCTGGGGGGGTTATGGTAAGAGTTATAGATATACCTCAAAAGTAAAATATATTCAGTCCAGGTACAGATAATTTCCTCCCATTTTAGTTCCAGTGTGAACACTAGTTATGGCTGTGTTGCAGAGAAAACAAAGTGGCTTTTTGCTGTTTTCGTTTAAAACAAATAAAAAGAAACTAAGAGGATATATTTTATAAAAAAATAATTTTAGATTAATACTTGGAAAATGAATGATTCACAGGGTGCACTGCAGGTCACAGGGGAAGCATAAAGCCTTTCATTCCCAGGCATCACTGATGCTTTCGTTTGTGCTCCATGATTATATACCTAAATCTTTAAAAGCTTTCGATTTTGGTCAACTGAAGCATAATTTTATGACATTAAAACAGATGTTTCACAGAAGAAGTAGGATAAAGAATAAGGAAAGTTTCTGCACAAAATATATTTGCATCTTCATAAATGAAGTAACACAAAACTTTTAATCCCTTAACTGGTTTAATGGTGTGACTGTATAACAACTTTATGTTTTGCTTCATTTGGAAAGTGCTTGACTACCACATATATAGAAATACAATGTTTCTAGTTTTATAATTTTAAACTAATGTTTGGGGCAACATATTATATAATCTGTAATAAATAACTTATTTGCTGAAGACAAGAGATGAATCAGTAAAAATCAAATTCACTGTCATATGAATACAAAGTGTCTTAAAAGTGACTCATAGAAACCAACTGGCTTTACAAAGTCAACATTAGATGTATTCCTAAACCACAAATGTGGATAAGTCTATGACAATATCCTCCAGCAATTTATAATTTCCCTCAACTCATGCATTACATCAGCTCCAAGATATTCCTATATGAGTTTAAAGTTTAACTAATGACCAGAAATCTTTATTCACTTTCTCCAAATCACATATTTTTCCTCAAATGTCAGATATTCTGAATTAGAATTTTTTTTTTCCAGTCAAAGCAAATACAGTAAAAGAAGTGCTACTGTGGGTCCAGCTTCCCACAGTCCCTTCAGCTCAGACCCCTTAAATTTTGATGGAAATGTGAACTTTTACATTATATGTGTTGAGGTTAAACCTTCAGTAGTGTCCCTGATCAATAGAATCACCAGCCATGTGATTTATGAAAACAGTATAGATGCTGACAGGTACTACAGCTATAATTGCTCTAAATATTTAATATTCTTCTTCCTGAAATAAGACAAAGAACAGAAAAAAATATCCAATTACTTACTGTACTGCTCTCATGATTAGATTATTCTTTGAGAAAGAAAACTACACTATTCCTTTCTCTCCCTCTCCCTCTCCCTCTCTCTCTCTGTGTGTGTATATATATATATGTANCAGCCCATGGGAAAGGTTGCCAACTCTGAGAGAATTACAGGCCACTAGTGTTTAAGTAGAATAGTAATGGGTTTGTTATAGGGTGAGAAAAGTAGAATTTAGGGGATTTTAGGATTGGGGTTTAAGGGACAAGATGGAGGGATTTGGGCGTGTCTTGTTCTTCTTCTTCATGTTCTCCATGTTTCACTGTAACGGTGGCACTTTTCTATTGGGTTAGAGTAGGGACTCACTGTCCAACATAGGTGATAACTATTGGTATGGGATTGTAAACATAGCACACGTAATTTGTAGTATATAAGGTCAGCACCAGCCCGCAGGGGCACAGAACCTCGTGTCCCATCTGCTGAGAGGAGCTCACAGGACAGAAAGAGAATGTTATAGATAAGAAGAAAATAAATAAGAAGAAAACAACCTCGAGAAGCACAAACTACGTTTCCTGACTCCTTCTTCAAGGCTCAGGCTGGGAAGAAAGACTTTTCCCAGGTCTCGGGGTCATCTTAACCCTGAAATCTGACACATATCACTCATTTAAATATGAATAAGAATTTAGTCAAATTATTCTTCCACACAGCAGTTTTGACACGTTTACAAAGCTAGCTTGCTCTTCACTTGATATATAATGGATACCTGATGCAACAGCTCCAGTGGAAATTGTGCTTACTTTTAATTTAATACTCAAATAGGTAATTTCATGAAGGAACTAATGAAAAATTTTAAATTCCTGAAAACAGCAATGTGTTTATCTTAAACTCTCACTTAACTGACTGGCCCAGATTTCTACCCTGTTCTCAGAAGGCAGCTGTCCCCCTTTCCACAGAAGAGTTGCATTATATTCATAGGAGTATAAGTCCCATGCTTGTTTCCTTGTTTTTTCATGATTACTATTATCTGAGGTCTCAGATTAAACGTGCACCAAAGAATTCTCAACACATTTTTCAGGGATTTTCTCCATAATCCAATGCCCTTGTAAAAGCTTGTAATACCCCTTGGCACTTTGCAAACTCTGTTCTTTTATCCAATCCAAATATGCTTCTTAAAATCAAACTTTTAAAATTTCTTTTTGTTATGAGAATAATTTCATTTATCAAAACTATGTGTGCTACTTAGCAAATAGCATACAGTAACTAACAGATTTATAGAAGTTCCTTAAGGTCATAGAGTTCAACCATAAACCCTGCCAAACCCACCACCAAATCATGTCTACATGGCTTTTAAATATATTCTGGGCTGCTGACTCCACCACATCCTTGGGCAGCCTGTTTCAATGCCTGACACCCCTTTCTGTGAAGAATTTTTTCCCAGTAATCAATTGAAACTTCCCCTTGTACAAAAGAGGCCATTTCCTCTTGTGCTATTGCTTGTTAACTGGGAGAACTGACTGACCCACACCTTGTTACAACCTCCATTCAAGTTATGGTAGAGAGAGAGAAAATCACCACTGGGCCTCCTTTTCTCCAGTGTAAATTTCTTCCTCAGCTACTCCCCACAGGACTTCTGTTCCAGACTCTTCATCAGCTTCTCTGGACATGTTCCAGCACCTCAATGTTTTTCTTGAAGTGAGGAGCCCAGAACTGGACACAGAATTTGAGGTGCAGCCTCACCAGTGCTGAGCACAGGGGGACAATCACTGCCCTGGTCCTGCTGGCCACACCATTGCTGATAGAGGCCAGGATGCCATTGGCCCTCTTGGCCACCTGGGCACACACTGGCTCATGTTCAGCTGCTGCTGACCAGCACCCCAAGGTCCTTTTCTGCGGGGCAGCTTTCCAGCCACTCTTCTCCAAACCTGTAGTACTGTAGGGGGTTGTTGTGACCCAAGGGCAGGATCCACCACTTGGCCTTATTGAACCTCACACTACTGGCTTGGCTCATCAATCCAGCCTGTCCAGATACCTCTGTAGAGCCTTCCTGCCCTCCAGCAGATCAACACTCCCACCCAACTGGCTGTCACCTGCAAGCTCACTGAACGTGACCATCCCATCCAGAATCCTGTCAAAGCAATTAAACAGGGCTGGGCTCCACACTGAGACTTCTGGAACCCCACTGGGGACCAGCTGCCAGCTGGACACAGCACCCTTCACCACCCCCCTCTGGCCATGGCCATCCAGCCAGTTTTCTACCCTGCCAACAACAGCAGTTCTTAAAGAAGCCTCTACAAAAGCACTTCTGCCCAACAGACTATGGAAGTATCTGTAGGAGCCCCTTTTGTAGTTTGTAACTTGAGTCCCCTTCTGGTAGGAAAGATTCCCTTTGGTATACTTACAAGATTTTTTTCAAATTTCCAACTTTTAAATTTTTTTAAAATTAAACTGCATAGAAATTTATTTTCATTCTTAGCATTTAAAGAAACAGATGGTTACACAGACAGAAAAAAAAAAAAAAACAAAACCAAAAACAAAGAACATATCCCCAGCATCTGTAAAGTTATCTCATTTTAAATAACACTTTTCATCTCTTCAGTGTGTGAAATTTTCAGGTTAAACACACTTTCTGGACAACAGTTTTTGCCTGTTACCTAGTTAAACTTGCTATAACACTTTTTAAACTTGATAAATAATGCATAGCAAAGCAAGATTATGGTGGGTGAATATTAATGGCAAGAATTAGAGCACAGAAACTAATCTATAGTCAGAGAACACTAAAGCACAGAGCACTAAGTGACATAAGTAGGCTAATTGGATGCTTCTTACAGGAACTGCTTTTCTGCAAACATTAGATTCACCTGACAGAGATTTATTTGACAGCTCTTGGATAAGAAAGTAAGAAAATGCTTCTCTTTTGTGTCAAAATAATAGATCTGTGTCTTGACATCAAGGAAAAATAACCAAACAAACAAAAAAAGAAGAGATGCACCTAGCATCTTAATGGTATATTATTTTCTTCCTCATTTATTTCAAGAATCAAAATAATTCTTCTTACTCTTTTCACAATCCTTCTCTCACCCTTGACAAACACTCAGAGTGTTAAAATGAGAATTTCTAGCATTTAAGAAAACAACTATTTAGCAGTACAATATCTTGATCAATGTTTGCCCATGGTCTAGGTGACCTAGTTTAAAATAATATAGTTGCCCTTCTACTCACAAAGTCTGGAATCAACTTAGGACTTGTGGATTTTTTTGGTTTTATGATTTTATTTTCTAAAAAATTGGTAGTCATATGCCTTCTTCAGCCCAATGAACTGCAGAGGCATAGATCAGTGCTAGTCAGTAGCCCAGTGAGCTCACTAGCAAGTGAGAGATAGAGGGGGGAAATAGGAGCAGCAAGAGCTGACAGTCTGCTCAGAGCATTTCCCAGCTAAAGGTGGGAAATGCCTTCATTACTTTTGACAGTAACCTGTCCAAAGGCTCACCTGCTCAGCTTGATCAAAGTCCAGAGCCAAGGTGAGCTAGAAGAATAACTTTGAGGGAAGACTTGAGAAATGGCATGTCAATGTAAGGAACTGCCAGAAGTAAGCCCATACCATGCTATAGCTCTATTAAACTGAATCCATTAACCATGTGTTTGATAGAATTCAACATGACTGGCAACTCTATGAAATCCAACATGAAATCCAGAAAATTACAGCATCAAACAACCAAATCTTAATCTTATATATAACTATATTCTCTATAACATTCAAGGCTGTTCTCTTGTGAACAGCTATTACAGAGAGAATGGAGAGTGTGTATGCCATGTTTGCGTTAGTCGTATTTGTGAAGGCTTCCCTTTTCAAAGCTCAAATTAAAACAGGAAAGTGAGGTTCAGGCACAGTCACCCCAACTTAAATTAATGAACAAATAAGATGTACTGGCAAGTGTGCAAATTTATGGGAAAACTCTGGATAAAGAAATTCTCGATCCCTATCTAGCCTATACCTAGGCTTCTATTAATCTATTAGGTGCCAAATGGTCTCTCAAACTCTCCAGAAAATTACTTTTGTTCCTTCTGATCAGACAGGATACCCTTGATACTTTACTGATGTAAAGTCAAGGCACAAACTCTGAGTATCAGAGAGCTGGCTGAAAAAATATTACCTTACATTACACCAGTTTTGAGAAAGATATACATAATTACACTTGTGTGATTTTTGCTGCATCAATAGCATTTTTAATTAAGTGAATATAAGGTCAAATAATGCTGGATAGCTTTCAGTACCATTAGTGGAATCTAAATAGAATTAACACTGTAGATGAATTAACCAGACCACTTGTAAAACTGATTGCTAAGCCAGTTAGAAATTTTTCAACAGGGCTTTACTACAGGGAAGTCAAGTAAATAAAACCATGGCAAAACTACAAATACTTTAAAAGAATTACTACCTAGACAATTAATAGCTATGTTGTTGCTCCTTATGCATCAATATAGATTGTTATGTACTCTTTAGCCATCTTTTCAGAAGTACATCTTTCTTAAGTGGTTCATGAAGAGTATTGCATTTCAAAGATATTTTTACATTTCAAAAGATTCAAGAATGAATCTCACCTTTGTGTAAACACACATCAGAATTGGCATATATATACATATATATATATATATACATATATATATATATTATATCTATGTATTGATATCTGAATTTACAGCTTCATACTTTTGTATGCTCATGTTTATATTGTAAAAACAAAGTAGAAATCTAAAGATGAAAGTAGAATCTAAAGAAATCTTTATATATGCTTTAAATAGCACACATTTTTTTCTACATTTGATACCTGATTTATACATCTATATAATATACAACCATATGTAAAATTTGGGTTGCAAGTACCTCATTACCTTACAGATTTTTGTTAAGAAAACAAGATTCAAATCTTGTAAGCTTGCCCATTCATTTAATTTTTTGGTGATATAAATCATTACACAATAGAAAATGAAACATTTCCATATCAGGCAAAGAGCAACTTTTTTTTGGTTGTAATTACAAGGCTTCAAGTAGTACATACAGACTCTTAATTAATATTTCTGTACTTGTACTGCATCAATGGTTTGATCAGAAAAGAAATTTACTTAAAAGATAAATACTTCATTGTGGTGAGCTCTAAATAATCACTATGAAGTTAGCTTATGTCAGAACAAAGATTAATAGATGGGAGAGAGGTGCCTGCCATATAGACAGGAGTTACCAAAGGAGGAAATTTGGTCAAGTGCCAACTGTTTCCTTTCTACTGCTGCCTCCTTTCTTGTTACGGCTCTGTGTGCAATGTTCAATCACAGGAATATCTCACTTCTATTTTATTGTGAATTTCTTATTCAAAAGAGAATTCCCCAAAATATTCTTTAGCTATATGCTATGCTACTCTTCCATGCTCTTCTACACAGCTACTAGCCTTTTGGGGTTATAGGGTGGTTTTCATTGTGAGAACAGCCATTGCTTTTCAAAGACTGCCTCTTTCAAATGCTTAGGAGGCAACTAGGCATGGGAAAAAATACCCTAGACTGAGACAAAAAACACTAGGTATTATTTGTGCACATCCACTTGCCATAAGCTACTGAATGGCTAGAGATCTCCAGACCAGTTGCTACATTTACAAGTAATTTTATCTCCGGCATTTACAATTGCATTATTTTCTCCCTAAAGGTAAATTGAGAGAGGAGAAATAGTATGGGAAAAATAACGTGGAACAAAGAGATGTTCCAAAAAGGTTTTTTTTAACTATGTATCTTAATTTTTGTATGATTCACTCCTAGGAAGGTGAAAGGGAAAGGATGATATTGTAATTTTGTAAATATATATTGAAATCAGAATATTCAGCACAATAAATGGATTTTTTTTCCAGTGGTCTGCAATAAGCATTTATGAAGCAACTATTAGCATGAGAAGTCTTCCTGTCATTCAGAGGTGCATTTATCAGGCCCAGCAAATTAGCAGCTACCTTATTAGCTACCAGCTACTAGCCAGGTCGGTATGAGCAGATATAGGGCAGTTATTAAGAAGATGCTATCAATATATTCTATGATGACTGTTTGTCCTCAAGGCTCTCCACAACATTATCAGTAAAATCTGTATTCCTGTAAATATTTTTTCCCTCTTTTCACCAGTTCCCAATAGAGAGAGAAGTGGAGAAAAAAAAATATCACTCCATCATGCTCTAAGCCTTGCCTCTGTGGCAATGTTATCACAGTCAGCATAGGCTTATTTCAGAAACCCAGAAAGAAGGAATTTTAAGAGCTCAAACCTGCCTCTCTAATGAAAAAGTGATTGAAGTGCTTAGGATCATAATATTAGCCACAGTGCATTAAAATTTCTGCTATTAATTTTCCTCTTACCTTCTAAAAAGATAACTGAAGCAGCTTTTT
>VZTT01016686.1:3448-17391 GCA_013400855.1 Buphagus erythrorhynchus | reverse complement strand
GCTCTTGAGGCTAGAGAAGAGGTGGTTAAGGAGAAACTGGTTGCACTCCATGAGGAGAGATATAGAAGAAATTGAATACTGCTCAGAAAAGTAGAGCAAAAGGTCAAGGTGACAGTGTGAGTAACAACAAGAACAATTATATTGGATATAAAGAAAGTCGTTAAATAATTAAAGTAGTTAAGCACCAAAGTAAGGGTCCAGAGCGGTTTGGATTTTCCACATCTGAAGACTAGCAAGACAAGTGAAAAAATCTGATCTACCTTTAAAATTAGCCTTTCTTTAAAAAGAGCTTTAGCTGATAGCTCCAGAAGTCACTTCCACCCTAAATTTTCCTAAGATTCCAAGACCATACTTCAGAAGTTCTTCATAACCATACCACGTCGGACCCTTATGGTTTCATTGAAGTGGATATACTCCACACAATGCCCTCCCCCCCACCATCAGGTTGTTAATATAACTGTAGAAGATTTAAAAAAAAAAAAAAAAAGCGTCAGATTTACCACTTGATTTATTAGCAAACATTATCTGCTTGTTAGCTACAAAGTGCAACTTTAAATACAGCTCTGTACTAATGAACATTGCTCCTAGGTACATCCCCTACATGAAGGAGGCTGTATCCATAACTTCCATCATAATTTCAAAAGCTGTCTTTGTGTTTTTTGCAAACTGTTTTTTACTAAGCTAGCCTTAGTAAAAGAAAAAGAAACCCAGAGAAAGAAAACCAAAAGAAAGCTAAGAAAGCTTAGATTTCTTTCAGATTCTAAGAAACCAGACTGGGGGCTAGAAGTAGCAGGTCTGGCACTTCCTCCATCTCCCCCTTCCACTATTTCTCCCCTTCTTTTGTATTTATTGACCTCAGAATTCAATGAGTCACAAGAGTACACAGTGCAGTATTATCTATGTGTCTTTTAAAAGCTACAGCTTTAGGTGCTCTATGGTAACGTGACATCTTGCAACTTCATAGCTTGCAAGACCAAGAAAGCAGATGAAACAAGCAAGCTAAAGAACATACGTGGATGTTTAGAAAGGAAATATTTTTTATTTAGTGACAAGGACTGTTATAAGTTTTATTCATCATGTATTTGGCCTTCATATTCTAATTATAACTTACTCAGAGAGTTGTGTTCCAAATGAGCATCTGGACTTTATCCATTCGGCCGTATTGTTACTTGCTCTGTTTTTATTCCAAATTTATTTTCACATAACTCTGTACAGCGCTTCACATTCCCAAGGGAGTTTTTCCTACCAGATAGTATTTACATGTCCACCTCCTGCCTAGAATTTCAGTAGTTTTTCCACAACTGTTTTCAAGTGTCAGAAACAAAGTGGAAACATACCATCACGCACAATTAGGTTCACGTGACAGGATTCTGGGGTAGAGGAGAAATATGAAGTTACTACACAGTTTTCAAATACAAAAAAACCACTTTGATTACATGCTTTATCCCAGGACACTGTGTTCTATCTGCTCTTGCTCAAGAAGATCTTGCAGTTTAATCAGGATATAACCTCTGTGATCCCACAGAGATCATCAAACACATGACATTTCCTTTATGATTTAACACCTTACCATCTATTCTGAAAGATCCTGTATTTTCAAATCTTTAAAAAAGTCCACATAGATTAGAAGAATGGTAATTATTGATGTTAGAGTTCAGCTTCCTTGCCAGCAAGATTTAAGGCAAATAGATTTTAAGATAACTATTCTGAGTTCTTACAGCTACAGCAAGAATAAAACTCTGCAGTAGGAAAGGAGCTTCTTCAGAAGAGAAATGCAAAAACCCTGCTCAGCAATAATTTTTGAGAAGATTCAGCTGTTGATATTTGCTTGTTTTTGATTAGTTATAAACCTTATTACACACATCCTGCTAAATATCTATCGTACATCACTTTCATTAGAAATTCAAGGATATAAATTAATAGTTATATTGGATATGCCAAACATGCATATCAGAGTGCAATTTAATAAGGCTCAGATCTTCAGATCTTAGCAAAACAGAAGATGCCAACACAAAATATTTTTATATTTCATCTTTATGTTAGTATGTCTTTCATTCAACCATCTTCCTTCTCAAGTGTCAACCATGTAAGACATAAGAAATAGATGGTTGTTTTACTCACAATTGTTAAATTCCAGTTGGGTAGCATTTTTTTCCAACTTTAAGTACATACCTACCAGTAAGTTATGAGATGGCAGTAAGAATACGAACCGCTTTAATCTAAAGTTATTAAACACCTTGGAAAATGACTTAAGAAAATTGTATGAAAAAGCTCATTGATACAAGCACTAACAAAAAGCATCAAACCTACTGGGACAGGCTGCAGATATACTGAGGTATTGAAATGCCCTCTTGAAATGTTACAACAAGGTTTAAGAACTAAACCAAGATTACTTTATCCTTATGCCCAGCGCTACTGTGGCTCCTTATCTGTATCTCCATAGAACAGCTTAAATCCTCCAGTCCTGTGTGTAATGGAAAGGAAAAATGCCACCCAGCACTCTGCAATCACTGCTTGCTGTGTCAGGACACAGAGACCATTTCTAAGCCACCTGACAGATAACAGTAACTGGAGCAAGTATTAGACAGTACCTGACACTCCAGCTCCCAGAAAGAGATCCTGGCTGCTCTAAGTCTTTTATGAGTAGTATTACTTTTAATCGCTCAGTGGTCATTTTTACAACTTCCCTTTTTAAAACATTTATCTAAAGCTATTGCAAGAAAATCACCATTGCAAAAGGTATGACAGCTAAACATCTCTCATATGCTAACATTGACAATATTGATACTGTTCTCCTTTAGATATTGAGTAGGCAGTTTGCTGTTTGAACAGCAACCTAACCATATTTTGGCAGTCAACTACCACCATTTACATTTAACCAAAATCAGCATTTCTGCAAGTGGCAAATTACAAGTCAGCAAGCATTGATACTGTTCTGGCAAATTCTTTAGGAAAATATATCTTTCATAAATTCTGAACCAAATTCTCCTCAGCTTCTGCCTCACCTCTGCAAGCTTCTTGGTTTTGGCCAAAACTGTAGAGCACCTAGTAGAAAGCAAAGCAGTAATGTGATTCTTCCTTAGCGGTAGCACAACTACTCGGCAAGAATCTCCTCTTTCATATAATCAATTGATTATTTCATCGTATTAGTAGTGCTTTCAAGCTGCTAGTCATTCAGATGTAATCACAGTCCACCTCCTTTCCCTTATGAACTGCTTTACCTGCAGTCATCACTAACTGAAAACAAGTTAAAATAGGAATAGTTATAACTAAAGTAAAAAATGTAGTGTTTATTTACCGTCTTCATGAGAAACAAGAGAAGTATCTCTTACCAAGAACAGTTTCATAGTCTTTAGAGAGAGATGATAAAAGAGCGAAGCATGAATTACTTATAAATTTATTTTTTCCTTCTAACAAAGCAATAGTTGTTTCTTGCTTTTCAGTTGACATCCCTTCATACTGTTGTGCTCTGCAGAACAATAGAGGCAGTTGTAGAAATGAAATGAGTCACAAACAACATGTGACTTGGGGCATGCAAGGCAGGGCTGACGATATCACTTTGTCTCAGCTGCCAAAGAGTGTAAGAGAATCATGTTTGTTTACTGCTTCAATCCATAATTTTGCTGTTAATCTGAACACTTTTTCTTCTTTTTGAAAGCAAGACATTATGTAACATGCAGTGTGGCTCATAACTTACCAGTACTAATTTACATTTTGATTAGCCCCATTGTTGTCACGATACAAGACTAATCATCCAATAAGATGGAGGTGACAAATATCTCTGCTGGATCAGCAGGTAAAGATTAGTTCCTCCATGTAAAAGGAAGTTGGCTGTTATGGCAACACACCTTCATAATTCAAGATATATTAATTTTAAATTGAAGCTCCATTTCTCTTCTCCTAGAGCTTTGACCATTATGTACTTACTTAAGTGGACAAGATGGAAACACAGTTTTTATTGCTTTTTTCCCCTAGTCTTTCAGTAGGACAAGCTGGAAATAAAATTTGAAACTAAACTGAAGTATTTTTTCTCATCTGTTGTAGTAAAATGGCTAATTATCATCTCCTAAATCTTTTCAGGCTTACTCCCTTTAAGTGTCAGAGCACATGCCTATTATACACCATATTATACACAGTGACAGACTAAGGCATTCCCACTCATGTTAGGTACTGGATTAGAAAATAAAAACAACAACAAAAAGCCCAACCACACTTAAAACAACCATCATGAGCATTATTTTTGTCTAACCAGTAAACTATAAATCGAGTGCTCTAGATCAAGAAAAATAAATAAAGTGGCTTGTGCAGAAATTAAATGACCAAAGTGAAATTAGTGCTTTCATGCCTATATGAAACTCCCACTGCTCTCAGTGCAATGATTAGTTTCCTGAGTTTAATAATTGTAGAGTAGTAGTGCTCATGACTGTTTCTCCCAGTATTATCTGATTATTAAAATCTTAAATTCTAAAATTCTTCTGAGACTGGCTCTAAAAAAAGTTAAAGGTGAGTGCTGTTAAATGATCTACCAAATGCAGATATTGTTTTTTCCCCAAAGAATTCTAGAACTGCATTTCTCTGGCAAAGCATGAATGGTGCCTCATCTAAGTTTTTCCAGACCAGCTCTGTCATTCAAGGTTGAGCTGAATTTTAAGCGATGTTTGAACATATATTCCCTCAGCTGTAGTTAAAAAGGGATAGTATTGAAAAGGTATTCTTGTGAAGTTGTACCAGAAGATGTCTGGAAATCATCTGTCATCACTGTCATCTCAGCATGCTGACAAGATGAGAAATGACCATTCTTCTTGCCCTCTTGTCCTCAAGTTAAACTTCAGACTTCATAATCTTCCGTTGGCCCAAATAAACCAGTTTGTGTAGTTATCATGAGTGTCAAGGCTTGGATTAACCACTGAATGAAACAGAATTCTCTGATTCAGACCTGGGTGCACAACTGAATGCCTTTCAGTTCAAGTTGCACAAACAGGGGTAGTGACGAGGTAACCTTCTAAGCTCCAGTAACTACTGCATACATGCTCTTTGCCACCTCCTGCAGGTGGCAGGACACTGAGCTAATGTGTCACACTTTGCAGGCTGGGTGGTCTTGGGAGCATCCAGAGTAAATTACCACAACTCAGTAGTATTACAGTTCTGGTAGTCACTTAGTAAGCTGTGTTAGGGCACTTCTGTAAGATCATATGACCATATGCAAGCTGTCATAAAGAACTCTGTTCTTTATGNTAGCAGTAGGAGATGCCTGCAAAGTCAGTGCACTGTAATATGCACACAAAATTATTTCTAATATTCAGTTTTGCAGGTAAAGAAAAGTGGATCTGGGTAAAGAACTCTACTGAAAAAAGGTGGAACCCTTTCAAGACCACCAATGTTTCAGTGAAATCATAAGGCAAAATACAAAAGAGGCAAACACAGAAAAAACCTACTACTTGGAATTTGCTTGTTGTTCTATTGGAAGTGATAAACTCTAAAGAAGCAGAAGGGCTTTGCAATGGTGACTTTGATACAGAAGGTAGAAGGAGTTAAAGACTGATTTCAGCAAGTCCACAGGGAGTTAATTAAAAAGTAAGCACAACCAGAATACATTCTGCTGCCGTTTTCCTGTGATTGTGTCTGTAATGCATTAAATTTCAATAGCTTCTCATAGAATGAGACATGAACATTTTCTCTTTTCTTACTCAAATTCTTTTGGAATTCCTATCTCATTTTTCCACCTACTGCTTTTAGAATGTAACATAAAGCATCTCCAAGGTTATTGTGCTACACTATTTATAATTTTAATAATTTTTATAATATCTGTCAGGCATGTAAGCATGTTTTTACAAATAAGAAATATCTGCATGTTTTGCCACAAACCTTACTCTTAGGAAACTTCACACATAAATAAATGCCTAGAACAATGCAGCTGGTAAATTAGATACATAAATATATACAGGCCAAAAGATCAATAAAAAGGCTTATTTCTAATGACTTGTGTTTCAGCATCACTTTCAGCAGTTACTAACACATAACTCAACTGTATTAGGAGGAAACAAACACTTCCAAGATGGTCTTGCATATTAGTATTCATGGAACTTACAGCTGACACTCATTGCAGAAGGGCCACAAAACTCATTTACTTGAAAAACAGAAATTTGGTAACTAACTTAAAAAGCTTCATAGGCAAAATAACAACCACATTTAGTTTGGCAAGTCACACCAACTTATATCATACATTATTCTGACCTGATTGTATTATTCTATTCAACTAAGACCTGGAAAAATTAAAAACATCAGAAAAGCCAATATTTCTTGACTGATAGGGTTATAGTAATTCACAAAAAAACAGAGGTAAAGAGAAGAAAAAATTAGCATCAGTTCTAAAGGAAATAGTTATAAAGCTGTAGGTTATGATTCCTTAATAAAGGCTCAAGGCTTGTATGGAATTACTGGATATGAGATTGCAATATTAAAGCTTAAAATAATAAAAATTAAAATAAAAAAATAAAATAAAATAATAGAAATAGAAATAGAAATAGAAATAGAAATAGAAATAGAAAAAATAAAATAAAAAAATAGAAATAGAAATAGAAATAGAAGTAGAAATAGAAATAGAAATAGAAATAAATAGAAACAGAAATATCACCTGGGAGCTATTAGTCCCATCCTGCCCACTGTGCCCCGTCCTCCTCCCTCCCACCCCCCGCTCCTGTTTCCGTGCACAACTCTCCTCTCTAGACGAGACGGGGTTAATGAAGTAAGCCAAAATCCAAGTGCATCTTTGTTTACAGGGACTGTTATTTAAGAAATACATGCTCAAATTCCTTCAGAAGTAGAAATGCTTGAGATCTGTCTTCATGTTTGTTTTAACGCTTAAGCATTTGCTTTAGCAGTACTCTGATGGAAATTCACTTAAACTAGTCAGTAAAACCTAAGAGACAGCAGAACGTGTGCAAGTCTCACCTTCTCTGGCTGGCAGCAGTCAATCAGTCATAAGCAAAAACAAAAGAAAAGTTTTGACTCTGGAGAAGGAAGACCTATACTTTTGCTTTGGCTCAGAGCGGGGGCAGAATAGCTCCATACCACAGGATGAATCAGTGGCAACTCCTGACTCTTCACATGGGGGCGGGGGAAAGGGCGAAAAGGCGAAAAGGAAACCCTTTCCTGCCCTCCCAAGCACATCCCCGCTCCCCACAGCCCTTCCATCCTGCAGGGCACCTCAAGGTGACCCGGGCGTTGTGGGTGCCTCGGAGGAGCCCCAGGGGCTGGGGGATGACAGCGCTGAGCCTCGAGCAGCAGCAGAACAAAGACTGCCATCGAGCGGCAAGAGTCCAGCAGTACACTCCTCAAAGTCCCTGCTAGGGCCCTGCTCAGCAGCACGTTTATTAAGGTCTGCCAATCTTTTAATTCTTAACACTTTTTAGTATTTAAACAGCTTGCATAGAGTGGAAACACTAATTTCTGTCTTATTTGGGCTTGAACTTTCAGCATTTCACTGGAAAGTATTCTTACATGAAAGAGGAAAGAAAGAAGAGAAAAAAGAAAAAAACCCCACATAACCAAAATCCACACTAGAACAGAATTAACCAATAACTTTAAGCCAACCAACGCTAGAACCTAGCCGGGTTTTGAAGCAATTATAAAGCCTTCTACTCTGAGCACATTGTAATACTTCTGAGGTTGCAGAAAAGCCTTGAGCAGAGTTAAAATAGGACATGTGAGTCCCTCTACTAAATCCTCCTTCTTTCTTAGAAAGTTAATAATAAGCTGAAGTCAAGGAGATTTTAATTATTCTAATTAAGTGTCTCTCCCTTTCAGTCCTGGAAGAGTCACCTTTGAGTGACACATACCAGTTTTAACAGAATTCATATTTTACGAAGACTGTACTGTTCTTGCAACAGCTTTGTCTACAAGACACGGGTTTAGTACTTTTAGTTTGGTTGTTTTTTTCCTAAGAAAAGTGAACTGCTGCTAGGCTTCTGTCAGATATATAGCCAGTGCAGCAAGAGTCATTTTTATGACTTTGAATCTCATAGGTCATCATAATATTCAGATAATACCCAGGTGGGTGGTTAGTGACAGAAGAAAAATAGCTTATATTTTTCTAGGGCTGCAGCATCATACTGTGCCCAAAGACTCATAATGCATAGGGGACTTTTTTTTATTTAACAACACAGGAGATGAAAGAGGATTATTCATTAAGTTCACAGGTCCTGGGCATGATGTTTTCTGGGTAGTTCACAGCATGTGCACAGCTGGATTTTGAGTACTAAGAAAAGCATATTTGCTAGTGAGGAATACATTCTCTCCCCAGTATCACCACACATTGTAACTGCACACCCTAAAATGTAATTTGAAGGATATGTACACAGGCCATGTTAAGGTAAGAGCAAAAACCAGGCTTTAACAAAAATAAAAAGAAGTATTTCACTGATACCCATCTGAACAGCAAATTGGATAGAGGAGAAAAAGTGAAAGTTGAAATAGATTAATGAGAATGCAGCATTAGGAGACATATGGCATGTCTTTGGCTTCATGGTAGAAAGTTATTTCATTAATTGCATTATGGGATGCTCTACATGTCAGAATAATACAAAAAAACCAATTTCCTTTATAGACTTTAAAACATGAAACAAAAAAAATATTAATGTGTTCCAACCAGTGATACTCTGTGTGTGTGTGTATATATATATATATATACATATATGAAATAGAGATTTATTTCTTTTTTTTAGTGTTAATTTCTCCTAAGAATCAGGAAGTCATTTATTGCATAGTCCCCTATTTCTCACATCCTTACAAATTTCTATGGACGTGCTAGTTAGTACTTCCTTCCCTTAGCTAGCTGTTGAGCCAGAAGGACTCCTAAGATTTAGACAAGCACAAGTTTCATTAAATTTCTTAATTTTTCTGTCCAATTAATCAGAAGATAAACAGCAAAAATAACTTGACTTCATCCTGCTTCTCCAAAGTTTCTGTAGCTCAATAAACTTTCAGAAGAAAAACGAAACCAATTTGTGAAAAACAGTCTATACTTCACTTTTTCTTTATGTCATCTTGTCACACTAGGGAGCTGCCTAACCAGATACTACACACAGAAGGGAAAATACTGTTATTAGAAATTAGTACAGTCTCTAAGAATAAAGTGTGTTTTAACAACTTGATGCTAAAATTAACTTGGTAAAGGAATATTTACTGTTTCTCAACTCCAGAGTTATTTGTCTTTTACAAAATAATACACTTAGCACACACATCTTTTGGTCTTCAAATTAATGTCTGCTTGAAAATAGACACTAGATGCTTGTGTAAGCAATAGCGTTTTCAAAACAATGGTTAAACTTTGTTTTGCACAGTATTTCTGAGAAAATATTAAAGAAGCTAGCAATTCTAACAAGTTACAATGTAAAATGAGCCAGACATGCTCCAATGCAAGAAATTTGAGCAGCATTTTGTATATTTAGCAAATTATATCTTCAAGAAAAAGATCAAAATAACACTGAAAAACTTTTTTAACCTTTTTGTGTAGAAGCTTTTTCAAATAACAAGAATAACACTTCAGGGATAACAGTTCACAAAACTAAATCATTTCGGTTTTTTATATTTCTTCTCAGGGGCTTTGGGGTGTAAAGGTGTGTAATAGGGCGGGCAAACCCAGGACAAGGTACAATGTATTAATTTCCCAAACACATACCATAAAAAAATTGAGTATTTTTTAATTAAGAAATCAGCATCACAATGTTTGTGCACAGGATAGGACAATGACTTTATGCTGACATTTTTGGTCCATTCGTTTTTGCAAGTCAGATGCCAGATGTTGGTTGCTCCATAGGGCCAGCTGTTTCCTGTCTGAGTTCCAGTCTGAAGCACTGAATATGCATAGCAACACTTGTGTGTACGACACATGCAGTGCTCTGTTCTGTCCCAGACTCCATCCTTCTTGGAACTTTTCTCACAGCAGCCAACACAGTGGGAAGCCAGCTGGAAGCAGGCAGAATTACATTTGACCTTTCCGCCCCTTACTGATTTCCCATGACTTTTCTGATATGCTCAAGCGGGTTTTTTGCTTTACACAAGCCAGCATCACTTTTGGACAACTTTCAAAAATATAGCACCAGAACATGTATCATGGGTAGTCATCAATAAAAAGCTGATAGAAACACCAATATCTCACCCTCAGGAAGGGATAACCTTTTACAGTCAGGTGGCAGCTGAGATGCTTAAAAGGTACTGATATCTCTATTTATAACTGCGTTTATTGTGTTATTTCCCTTATTTCTTATAACATTCAGAAGTAGTATAGAGAGGCAAAAAGAGACTAGACATAGTTCAGAACTACTTTAGTGTGGCAAAATTTAAAGCTCAAGTGAAATTCAGCCTCAAACTACAGGCAGTGAGATTCTATTTTGAGAAAAACAATTAATTTTTAGTAAAGTGGTGTGCAAAAAGAAGTATATTTCACATATGGAATACCTTAATTTACCTCTGTTAAAGAAAAGCAATATTTTAAAAAATTTTATTCCTTTACATAAAGAGCATTATGTTGTGCTGAAAACCTAGAAAGAGTGATCTTGAAAGTAAAATAAAATAAAAACAAACCAACAAAAGTCTCCAGTAAGTAGTTAGATTTTTTTTGTCTTATTAATCTTTTTACCAAGTTAAAAATACTAACAGACTATGGGATACAAGAATTGTACAACATAAGCCTATTTCTAGTCTTTCAGACACTTGTCACACATTTTTGGTGAATTGCTTCCTTCTTTTTGGGATTAGAGCTTTCCAACAAGAGTTGATTCTGTCTACTCAGGTTACTCATATCCAAATATCATGGAAGTAATTTATGTTATCAGCTGCTGCTTCTCACTTCAGAAGCAGCCCTTCTCTTCTGGCTTCATCTTCTTCACAGCTGCCAAAAATTGGGTGCTGCTTTGGCCAAGTACTTACTGCTGATTATTTAGTTGAGTGGCAGTTTGAGGGTGAAAGCGATGGAAATTTAAATTTGTATTTCTCCTCCCAATCTCATCATGTAAGATATTTGCAGTCACTCAAATTCTTTACTGGTTGATAATTTCACCAGTTTTCAGGAATAAAAGTGTGCATTCCATAATTTTTGGCAGATGGTGGAATCAGGTGGTTGCTGCCTTACCCATAAAGACAAGAGTCCAGCTGTAGTTTGACCTTGTCTTAGCATTGCTCAGAAATATAGAAACTAAGGGGTGCCATGAAAGGAGGCAACTACAGAGCAGAACTTCTAGTCTTATTGCTTAAAGTATGGAAAATGTATTGAAACAAGCCAACTTCTCTGAAGGCACAAGATTACAGCTTGGGTTCATTATTTCACCCTCTGCACATTTACGGAGTGAGTGTCTCAGCAGAGTTCAATATAATTCTGGAAATATTAAGGAAACCAACACATGAGTTACAATTTTAACACCTAGTGCATCTAGATTTGCAGGGAGAAGCTCCCCCTAAGGTACATCCCACTAAAGCTGTGCACCAGAAAGCCAAGCACTTCCCACAGCAGGTAGTTTTCCTCACTTGAAGCCAATTGAGCCATTGCTGACTTATGGGACTGTGGTTTTTTCACACATAGAAACTCTAGAGTTTCACACCAGCTATTCAGCCTTAGATTCATAGTTTGATAACTCCATTTCACTCTCTACAGAGCCCTCAAAAAGAATTTAATATAATTTTCCCAGTATTTAATACAGAAAAATATCCATGTTTGTGTTCAAACTCAGAGGTGCTCTTTCAGTCAAAATGCATTTCCCATGGGCCTTAGAGTTTTCCTGAACTACATCCAGGCAGTACCTCTGCTCAGAAATTCCCCTCTATAAAACCTTACTGTTAGCACAAACTCTACTGCCATTCCTATAACCTACTGTAAGATTCCTCTCAATAACAACCATAGACATAAGTAAAAAACACTCTCAACTTTCTCAGCATTCCTATTCTCTAAGGGGACCCAGAGCTTTGCTTATTCCCAAATCATTTTATTAGTGACTACTCACTAATGGCTGGGACCCATCTTAATTGGACCTGGCAGCTCTCCATGTCCGAGGATGTCCTTAGTTATTTGTTTTGTGATCTGGCTAACTCTTCCAAGGTCAGGGATGCATCCTCCTTTCCCAAAGCTTTATGACAAATTTTCTTGCATTGCTTTCAAACTGCATAGAGGAAAAGTTTGTGCTAAGAATATATTTGCAACATTTTCACAGATTAATTACAGAATCTTAAACCAAAGAGTTTTAAGGACCGAATATTTTTAGTATATAAGGTGGGTGGNAAAAAAACTTTATGAAATAATATATAAATAATATATATGAAAGACATTTGAAATTATGAAAATTTCCCCAAGAATAAAGTCATATTTTTAGACATACTTTAAAATTACTATTGCAGGTTATTTACATGAAACATGTTGCTGTGTTGATATTCTTTTTCTTTGCTCTGTTCAAAGGGCAACAACTTCTTTACAACCCATTTTATACTAAAGCTTTTTATATACAAACATAAATATATAGTTATTTTATTTTGCCCTATTCTAAAAAATTGTACTCTTTTCTTTCACTCTGTTTTGCTTGTACCTTTTGCTATTTTCTAGTTCTCAGCCCATTAGATCAGATATCTATTCTCACTTTCAAAAAAAACCCCATCAGTTCAGCGTTGGTTTTCTCATTGGCAATTTAGTAAATGGTGCATCTGCATCTTTGTTGGTATGAGAGAGAATGGTCCTTATTTTTTTTGCTCATTTTTGTGTAGTTTTGTGTATTCATTGCTGAATGTCTGTATTATGTTATTAATACAATACTTATATGAAATTTTGGTACCAAGCCAAGCCAAATAGTTATTTATATATTTTTTAGCCTTGGCTAACGATTTCATTAATTGTTAATTGCCTCGGTATCAGCTTTAGTATAATGGTTTATATACAACCCAAGGATTCCAAAAGAACAAATAAAATAAAAGCACTACACACCTGCCTGTAGTACAGTGAAACATTTAATCTGTTCTGTCATTCATCAACATCCATTAGCCCACATGAAATGCCACAAATAAAACTGCTACTTTTTGCATTGACTCCTGGTTTTTTTCCCAACTGCAGCATCTTTTCTCCTGTTGTGTATAGCAAAACCAGATAAAACTCCTGCTGTGCCTCATCTGACTTACATGAGCCTAAAAACTCTCAATTCTTTTCAAAGGTACATTCAGAGCTCTAACACAATGTACCTCATCTACAGCATCACTATTACTCTGAGCTCCACCATCAACAGTGTTATCTGTCCAGCTTCATGTGAAAGTGAATTTCTGCACTAGGGAGACCTTCCTTGTTCTTGCCAAGCACATTTATTAACTTCTGACATACTGTTTCAGCAAATGTAGCCTGCAATCACAGGGGCCATTAGGTCTATATTTAAACTTTAATGACATTAAAAAATGAAAGCTTTGATGTATTCATCTTTTCATTCTACTGGGAAAGACTATAGGACAAAAAAAATAAAGCTGATTTATTCATAGAATTATTACTAATGTCTAGACTGTACATTCAGGATTTTGGATTTCTACATTGTTTTAAGGAAAGATGAAGTAATCCACTCAACCTGGAACTGCGTCATTTGGATCAGATGATAGGATTCATCTTGGGACTGGCTGTTCTTCAGGAGGCTGTGGAAATAATGCCTGTGAGTTTTTGCAGCAGAGTTCTGCCTCTTGCAGAAAACTTCTTTTTCTCTTTCTCCTCAGAAATCCTGAGAGTTTTCTGGATATTTACAACATATTTATAAATATTAACAACTCCTATATCAATAGAAAGAAGAAGAAGACTTCAAATACATTAATATCTACAGTAATGCAAACTAAAATCACTCAAGCAATATCTTTCTTTCAAAAAAAAAAAAAAATTAAGAAAATATCCTGCAATTCACTTTGCTGAAATTCTTATATATGGAAAGAAAAAA
>VZTT01016683.1:1580-13458 GCA_013400855.1 Buphagus erythrorhynchus | reverse complement strand
AACTGTGCCAGGGCCTCATCACTTTGACAGTAAATAACTTTTTTCTAATATCCAGTGCCAAGTCAGTGTCCAAACATCATTCCCAGACCCATCAAACAAGGACAGCTGCTTCTACTCAACACCCAGAGAGCCCCAGCCAGGACCAGGTTTTACCTGGAAACAGAAGAAAACCTTTTGGAAATGCTGTAGCAACAAGTTGTGGACTCAGGGGGAATATCTTCCATCCAGGCACCTCTGTGGTCTCCAGAACCAGAGAAAAGATTTACATCCTTGGAGTGGAAGTGGTGACAAGTTTCAGTCTTAGAAAAAGATATATTTAAAGTATAATGAAGATCCTGTTTATTTATTATACAAAACTTCTGGGAGAGAAAGGGTGCTCAGTTACTTCAGGACCTTACACTTTTCTTAAACCAAACTGGGTAAAAATAGAAAATAATGAAAATTTCTGTGGATCAGTAACCTTCCAGTGTTTCAGAAGTGGGTGGGATCAAATTGAATTTTATTTTAAAACTCTTTTTTCCTTCTCAGCTTGTAACAAAACCTTTCTATTCTTTTTACATGTATTTTCTTCTTCTTCTTCTTTACAAAACAGCCTTGCAAATGGAGTTTTTATGTTTTCTATGGGCACAGCTCCACTGGGTGTTGAAGCACATAAAAATCATTTTGCCCAATATTTTTCCGCAGCAAAAAATCTGCCTTTTCCCTACCTGCCTGACAAATCCACAAGTTTCCCTGTATAAATAGGTTTTGCCTGGGGCTACTCCACCCATCCCAAGCCCAGGGCTGCTGGGAGAATTTTCTCATCTCTTTAGGACAGAGACATGCACGATGCTGAAAGAGAAACTCTGGTGCTGCAACATCCACTCAAATCGGTTTATTTAATGAAGTTTGCCATGAAAATTGTGACTTCTGTGGACAATAAACTCTGGGTACTGTGGTAGTTAAGGTTTCATTGGAATGAAGTCATGGAACAGCTTTATCTTTACCTGGAAGAGTTGCTGGAAGCATTTATCACCTGCTGAGCACAGCAGAGATTTCTTTGAGTTCCAGGGCAGCATCTCTCCCTTTGTGAGGAGAAATCCTGTCTCATCCTGTGTGTGGATCCAATCAGTGAATGCTGCCTTCAATGAGAGGGAGCTGCTTTTAAAAACAATCCATCCAGCATTTTAATTTCGTGTGCAGATGCAAATTACACTTTAATTGCTTGCCAGCTCAACTGATCATCGAGATACCCATCAAATTGGCTGTACCAGGGAGGTACAAATGATCACAGAGTTGATCTGTGCCTCGTTCCTGTTAACAGGAGATGAAATATTCTTCAGCAAAGTCATGTTTTGCTCATCAGTCCCCTGCAGGGCTCTGGCTGAGTCCTGCTCACTTAGACTCTTCCATATCACTTAACTCTTTGGATTCCCAGTGCATGAAATAACCTGTGCTGGGTTTTCTACTTGTAGATGTTCATCAGATTCCTGACATGCCTCTTCTTGGTCATAGAAACATGGAATGTTTTGGGAAGAGACCTTAAAAATAATTTAATTCCAACCCCCTGCCATGGCCAGGGACACCTTCCACTATCCCAGGTTGCTCAGAGCTCTGTCCAACCTGGCCTTGAAAAGAGGGGGTCATAAAATAAGAGACAGCTCTCGTTTAGCCCAAGAAATATTCCAGACAGAAAATGCCCTGGGAGATCAGTGGGATATGATGTGTGACCAAAAAACATCCCCATGGCCAGTGGTGCTCATGGAAGCACACATGCCTTGACCTCTATTTCCAGCTGAAGCTCTTCCAAGTGAGAAATGCCACCATGAGAGGATAACAAAGGCAACACGAGGCCAGGAGGGAGCAGCCCAAACCCAATTCCCTGCTCATTATCCCCGAGAGTTGATGAAATAATAAAATATCATCGAAATAATAGTACATTGTTATGATATCAACTGTACTTTTTGAGGTTCCTCTCCCAGCTGCTGAGTGAGGGTGAAGGGGTGGGAGGTGAAGCTGCTGCACCAAGATAAAAGCTGCTGGACTTGGCAATGTCATAAATCCTCAGTGACACCTGCAGCCAGGTAGTTCCCTTCATCATAGTTTTCAAAGCAGTTAACAGAGCGTGGAGAGAACAGTAGAGGCAAAGCCCAGGAGGGGTGAAAAGCTTGGAAGTCACAGCTCATTTCAGGAGCAGAGGAGGAGTGGCAGCCACCTTTTCCATGATGGATATCATGGATCCACTGCCACTCCTCCACCTTCCCTAATCAACCACAGGGCAAAGCTCTACCAAGCAGCTTAGGGCCAGTTCAGGGCAGCACTGATCCATAAGAATTATCCTGATATTCCTCCAAGGTACAATTCCTGTCTTCATAAAACAGAAGATTCCCTGGTGGGTAAACCTCCCAGAAGTTTGGGCATTGCCTGAACAGGTAGGGAATTGTGTTTCCCTTCATTCTGAAAAAAAAAATATGCTGGAGCATGTCCAGGGAAGGGAATGGAGCTGGGGAAGGGTCTGGAGCATCAGGAGCAAGTGAGGCAGCTGGGGGGGTCTCAGCCTGGAGAAAAGGAAGCTCAGGGGGGACCCTCTGGCTCTCCACAACTCCCTGACAAGAAATGGAGCCAGGCCAGGGTCAGGCTCTGCTCCCAGGGAACAAGGGACAAGACAAGAGGAAACAGCCTCAAGTTGTGCCAGGGGAGGTTGAAATCAGATTTTAGGGAAAACTTACTCATTTAAAGACTTGTTGAACATTGGAAGGGGCTGCCCATGGAAGTGGTGGAATCACCACCTCTGGAAGTGTTCAAAAAATGTGTAGATGTGGCACTTGGGGACATGATTTAGTGGTGGCCTTGGCAGCGCTGGGAGAACAGTTGGACTCAATGATTTCAGAGATCTTTTCCAACCTTAGTGGTTCTGCTTTAAGATTTTACCAATATTTTCTCTAAATTCCTGAGCAGGTCGTGTTTAATCCCCACCACCAATGGACATGAGCATTTCTAAAACTGGAATGGAAAGCTGGTCACAGGAAAGCCACTCAGCTTTGAAGTGTTCAAGCTGGGAAGTTTTAGAGCAGAGTAACCTCCAGAGAGAGCAGTGAAAAGGAAATTCTCTGATATTACGTCCTGAGAAAAGCAAATCTGAAAACCCTCCCAAAATCCTTCAGTCTCCTGGTTCATCAGCTCATTTGGGGTGAAAAGCTGCACCCCTCTGCATATACAGGATATAATTTCATAATATAAAGTATAATATAAAATGATAAAATATAATATAAAGGAGCACTGGGGGTTTTCCTGAAAACTTGCAATTTTATAAACCTTTGTAACTCTGGTGTTTATTTTGGACCTTTTATGTGTTTTATCTTTATCTTAGCTTGGATTTTACACCCACTAGAGCTCCCTGTTGCTGTTAATGTGTTGTTAAAATCAGTGGCAGGAAAAAAAACCTGGGCATGACTCAATTTGGGCCTGACTCAGAGCTCCCAGGGACAAACGAGGTGCCCTGGAGACCCTCCAGGCACCAAATAAAAGCTACACGACCCTGACTAATCTCAGCTTCACCTGAGCCTCACATGCTCCTGGATGTCCAAACTGGGATTGGTAATAGGTTTTCCAGCAAAGCAATCCATATTCCCACAAGTATTATGGAGTATGCCTGTATTTTATATCTTCAGACAATAAAAAAGGTGGGAATCCATGGGAAATAAGAATTTTCTGGGGTGTAATTTTTAAAAAACCTCTGGATGTGGCAGCAATGTTTTGTTCTGCCCATAAATTCCTGCAACGTCTGTGTTCTGGAGACGGTTTCAGAAAAAGCTTTTTATACAATTTTCTTCACACTCAGGAAATCAGAGAAAGGAAAGGCCATGGAAATTACTCTGCTGGTGTCTCACAGTCCCTCCATCAAATATTAAATCAGTCTTTCCTGTGTTCCTATAGAAATGGGTATTTCTGACCCATCACAGTCAACCACTGCATTTCCCACATTGTGTTTCAGAGCAAAGAACAGGGTGTCAAATGTAGGAATAAATGAATGGTTGGGGCAGCAAAAGGTCTGAGCAGTGGGTGGAAAATGAATCATTATTAAAAGTTGTGTTTATCAACAGTGATCTGGAGTGGCTGGGAGACAAGACTCCTGGCAGGAGTGTGGGTTGAATTTCAAACTTGTGATGGCCTCTTTCATGATCAGAAGAGAAAAAAAGAATTGTTTGGAAATAAAACTAAGAAATCAAGTATTTGACAGGTTTGTTTTGCATCTGTTTTTGGGTAATGACATCCGTGAAAAACTTTCAAGGCAGGAAGGTGCCAGAACCATTTTCTATCTGTCTACAGGAGAAAATTTTGTGCTGCTCGTAATTATTTCAGTGCCATGAAAAGAGGTCCCAGAACCAGATGAGATTCCAGTAGAATTATGGAATCATGGAATGGTTTGGGTTGGAAGGGACCTTCAAGATCATCTCATTCCACCCCTGCCATGGGCAGGGACACCTTCCACTGTCCCAGGTTGCTCCAATGCCCATCCAGCCTGGCCTTGGACACTTCCAGGGATGGGGCAGCCACAGCTTCTGGGGGCAACCTGTGCCAGGGCCTCACCACCCTCACAGGGAAGAATTTCTTAGAACCCCAAAATCATTTTGGTTGGAAAAGACCTCCAAGACCATCAAGTCAAGGTGACTGATCCTCACCTTGTCACCCAGCCCAGAGCACTGAGTGCCACATCCAGACATTCCTTGGACACCTCCAGGGATGGGGACTCCATGGATGGATGGGACATCCCTCCTGACCTCCTCCCCAGGAATCCTATTCCAATGCTGACCACCCTTTCCATGTAGCAATTCCCACTGATGTCCATCCTGAACCTCTCCTGGCACAGCCTGAGGCTGTATCCTCTTGTCCTGTCCCTCATTCCCTGGGAGCAGAGCCCGACCCTGGCCTGGCTCCATTTCTTGTCAGGGAGTTGTGGAGAGGAGCCAGAAGGTCTCTCCTGAGCCTCCTTTTCCTTTTTCTCCCTTAGCCTGGAATTGTCTCCAACCTGACACAATTATCTGATTTTTTTCCCAAAACTTGGCCAAAGGCAGCTCATGGCTGAGGCAGAACCTCAGCTCCAAAATCTAGCACAGATTATCCATCACCCAGTGCCTCCTGCTCCCTTGATTCTGCTCTGAAGGTGGGACTATTCTTCTCCTATTCTATCACCCCATGAAAGGGATGATGGCTGTAAAAATGATCCTGTCCCATTTTGCTGCAGCCTCTTTGCATATTTCCTAGGAAAAAAAAAAAAAAAACACAATTAAAAGATATTTAAAACCTTATTAACAATAACTTCCCAGCTTGCTGGGGGATAAAAAACAACCTTGGCTGTATTTCATGGCCTGTGAAAAAAAAGAGCTCTGTCCACTGGGCACTTGAGCTCTGCTCCACCAGGTCCCACTTAGAATAAATCCCCACCTGGTGCTGTAGATAATTGTGGTTAATTACCCCCACTTGACATGAGGTAGAGCAGTTGTTGCAATTTTATGAGTCACAAACTGGTAAAATAATGATTCTTCCACTAAGCCTTAGCTTTATATCTTAATTGGAGGGAAATGTTGTTCAGTAGAGAAGTGTGGAAGGATAGGGGGGAAATAATGTCCATAAAATCTTCCACAAAATCCTTTCACAAAATGTTCGAGGTCCACAACGCAATAGGAAGAGCTGACATCCTCTGCAAGTAACAAAATTTGAAGAATAATATGTCATACATGGGTTTTGGGAAGTAAAAGTGGATCTGGAGGTTCATTTCTCTGCCTCCAAGGATTTAGGTCTGCCCTGTGTGCACCATAAGCTCCTTCTCTACACAGTTGAGGGAACCTAAGGATTTACTCAGTCCTCTCAGGTCCAAACCACTCTCTGGAGCTGTTTAGCTCCTCAAGACCTGCAGGAATAATCAAATCTCATTTAAATGCCCTGGAGACGTGCAGGGAGGGTGAAACTGGTCTTGAAACTGAAGTACAGTTTCCTTTTCATGTAATTGCACAAACGCTTTTCCACCTCTACCATTGTCCTCCTGCTCTGCCCCATCCCAGTGCCTTGTCCAGCTCATCCTCACAAGTGGCACCACGTAGGCTTGGAGGGGGCCAGGATCCAGCACAAAAAGTTCCTGTTTCCTGTCATTTCTCTGGATGTTTCCATCACTAACAGCTCCATCTGTGGTGGTTTCTTTGGACAAGGTTGCCTCACAAATATGGGAGAAGAGAAGGGCTCAATGCTACAAAGGAAAGTTATTTTTTGATACAAGAAGTCCAATGTGTGAGGTGACATTTGGATTCAGGATGGATGAAGTGAGAATCAAGGATGGCAGGGTTGCACCCCACTATAATCCATCACCACTTAGCAGTGTGGAAACCCTTTTTTTTTCCATGACTGGAAGATCAGGGAATAGCAAGAGGGAAGATGAAGCACTGAGGGTCCCTTATCATCCTCTCATCACCTGGCACAGATATTCCAACCACAGCTCATGATCCTTTCACCCTGGATCACCCTCTACCACCTTTCCCAATTCTCCTCCATGAAGATTTTCTTCCTTCAAAAGCCTTGATTCCCATCATGCAAATAACAAGGGAGAGGACTTCCCATGCTTTTATCCCCTTTTCCCTGTTATCAGGCTGTCTGGAAGCTGCATTTCTCCTCTCTCAGAAGCAGATGCTCTTCTGGAAGATGCTCCTGCCTTGTCACAGCTTTCCCATTCACTGGCAGGTTTCCAAGCACAAGTTAGGACTGAGATCATCATTTTCTTGCCTTAGCTGAAGTGTAGACCATAAAGTCTTGGGAATAAAAGTTATAAGGAGGAGTTATTAGGATTCTTGCACAGCTCCAAGGATAAACCATTATCCTGCTGTTTCACTCCCCTGTGCAGTGCCACTCAGACATCTCCAATAGCCCTGATCTAAACTTTTTTAATATTAAACTTTATGCAAATAAATGGATGGAAAGTGAAGAAGGAAATTCCAATTTTCTTCATAAGGAGAAATCATTTTAGAGTGAAAAATAAAATCTTCCTGAGCTGCTGTCAGAAGGGAGAACTTCAGATCCTGCCCCAGCCTCCTCTTGCCTCAGCTTTCCAACCTAAGTTTTATAAGCTGAGCCTCCACAAGACCCTCAGAGAGCTTACAGCCACTCAAGAGACCACATAAATTCCTTGGATATTAAGGACCAGAATCTCCAGCTTCCATCTTCACTGCAGAAATGTCAATATATCCAACCTCCCCAATGCATTCAAAGGGCAGGACTTTTCTAAGCAGTGAAAAACTTGAATTTTTCCATTTTTTTTTTTTTACGTGGGAATTCTTGCTGGGCCTGAGTCCAGTCGTTGCCAAGAACTTCCTGTGGACAGGGTTTTGTCTGAACTTCCCATAAAAATAAATTCACACCAGGGCTGCCTATTGACATTCAGGCAGCTCCAAGGCTGGCATTTCCCTTGGGAATGTTCTGGCAACCTGATCATTCCCTTAAGAAGGTTTTCCAGCCATGAATAGGGAACATTAATTCAGGTCTGCAAAGAGAATGCAAAGGGTTCATAAATGCCCTCATGCAAAGAGCAGCAGAGAGAATGAAATGACTTGAGCTGACTTTGGTTCAAGCCTTGAATCACAGCAGCTAAAATTGGGGATCATCAAATACAGCTTTTGTCACTGGGCAGGACATGGGACAAGCTCCAACAAATTCTGCTTCCAGAATTTAGTAGGTGGCTCCCACAATTCTCCCATTAATATTTAGATTTATTGCCAGACCTACAGTAGATGCCTCTCCCTTAAGCTAAAGAATTGAAACCTGGGGCCAAGATTTTCAAGAGGAATTCATGGCACTGGAATTTGGGGAATCAGATGTTCCTGGTGTTGCTTTGCCCATATTGTGCACTCACATCTTCATTCCGTGGCACATTCAGGACTTTAAATGAGGATTTCAGGCATGGCTGACATATTTTCAGAGAAAACTGCCAAAAAAACTTTCTCCTGTCTTGTTGTAAAGTACATGGGGTTGTTTTAGTGCTCCATGGTGCCAGAAAAGTATCAGAATTAACTGTTATATTTAATTTTAAAAATAGACAGAAAAAGTAAGACTGAAAGTTGTTAATTGAAAGTTTGAAGTTGTTGATTGAAGATTGAAGTTGCTGATTGAAACTTTTGGGGGTTGTAGTTGGATTTTGTTGTTGTTGTTTTGCAGGCTGAAACAGACCTTGCAGAGTTGGAACTCATCTCTTTCTAAGTGAAGTATTTAGAAAATAAATTCCTGAGTTAATAATTTTAGTCATCAAAAGTATCCCCAAAGGTTCATCTCATTGAACCGAAAATGGATGTAATAGGATTGTCCTAAAAAGAGAAGTCTAGAGAAAATGAGAAATGGAGAATTTTCCTTTAAGGGAAGCAACAGATCTTCACAAAATATTGTCCAGGTTGAAAAAAGCTTTTAAGATCTTTGAATCCAACCATCAAGACAAGCCCATACCCTCAAGTGCCACATCCACACTTCTTTTAAATCCCTCCAGAGATGGTGACTCCACCAGTCCAGCCTGTTCTAATGCCTGACAACCCTTTCCACAAAGAAATTTTTCCTAATATCCAGCAGAAACCAGCTCCCTCACAACCCATAACGCTTTTATACCCTGAACCTGAATTTCCTGATCTTTCACCTCCACTTCATAGTTGAAGAATGCCTTTGTCAGGCAGGATGATTCATCCTGGAGGAAGAAATCAGTCTGGAAATACAAATATCAGAATGCAGTGGAAGCTGTGGAACCCTGGATGAACAGTGCATGGAAGAAGAGTCGAGAAAAAAAATCAATAGGTTATTGAAATTGCAATTGGAGGAACTCATTTGTTTGTAACAGTAAGGTTATGAATCAAAAGGGCCAGGCTGAGAGATGGGGATCTGACAGGAGGGAAGGAGGAAAAATCAGTTATTGGTTTGATTTGGGTCTCCAGTCACACATGGCTGAAGTTCAGGCATAATCCTTTCCTCCTAAATTAATGTTTTTAACACTCCTGGGATGAACACTGGCCTGGGAGGAGAGTCACACACAGGGATGGAGTGGGGATTTATGGACAAAAGTGAGCAGTATGGGTTGGGTTTGTTGGACAAGGGGAGAAGCTGTCTCTATTAAAGGATAATGATCCCTTTGGGCCATAAAGGGACATTTACAGATTGCAGTGATGACCCTTGTGGGTCATTCCAACTCAGGATATTCCATGAGTTCCAGATATTCCATCATATTTGTTACTCCAACGTGTCTCCAAAATAAGCACAAGGAAAAGGTTGTTAATCAAGGAATTCCCTCCCCATCTGAGCTTTTGGAAAGCTTCTTCCCACCCTGAATTCCTGGCTGCTCCCAAGCTCAGGGAAGTGGCCCCAAAATCCCCTCTGCACAGGATGCTCCATCAGCTTCCTCATTTCCAGATGTTGGGGTGGCTCCCATTTGAGATATTTCTCAGATAATGAAGGAATTGTTCTCTGGCAGCAATTCTCAGGCACTGCTGGATTAGGGAATGGTCTGAAGGAGGAAGTCTAACCCAGCAGCCCAGATTTTTCCCAGTTTCTGTGGTTTTTTTTCTCTCACCCACGCTCCCAAAAGCTTTCTTGCTCAGCAGCAGCTTGAAGACACTCAGTCACCTGTTTACAAAGATGCTCCATATGATCCTCAGGATTCTGGGAGAGCAAAACCCCTCCCAGAAAGAAAACTTCAGAGTCAAGAGGAACACAAATGAAGGGATTGAGAGCAGCCCTGCCAAGGAGGACTTGAGGTGGATGTGTATAATAATCACTGTTTCTTCACATCCTAAAACAGGCATCTGCATTTTATCTGACAAATTGTAGCCCTAAAGATCATTTGAGCACTGTCATATGATGATATTTCCACTGCTGACACCAAAATGAGGAGGTTTATTTTTCTAATATGTGAGATTTTCATGGTACAGGTCTCCAGCTGGGCTGGGTCTCCCAGGGACTCTTTGCAGCTGGTAAAAAAGAAACTGATCCTGATTTATCTCAGCTATGCTGGGCTGGCACTCCACACCCAAAGAAACATCAATAAATCATCCATTTTTTTATTGTTTAAGGACCCAAAATCCTTTCAATGACAACTTGCCCAGTAATAGGACAAAATCCTGTCAGGGCTAAATGCCCTCCTGGATCTGCAGGCAGCAGGAAAATAAAACTGGATGGAACTTGGCACAATGAAGGAATTTTTGTTGTGCAGCTCCCTCACCTCTCTGAAATGTCCACCTCTGAAATCCAGAGAATCAGTAAAAAATGGGGTTTTTTCACCTGTCTTCAGCACTCTCATGGTGTAATTCCTCATCAACATTCCCTGCCTTTTTTTTCCCTTCAAAGTCCATTAATAAAAGCTTCAGAGTCAAAAAACAGGGAATGCTCTCCTGTTATCCCTCATGGATCATTCCAGCTCCTAATTCTGGATGCTGGATGATCTCTTACAACATGGAAAAGAACTTCCATAGGGTAATTTTCACCCCCCAAATTGTACCTTTTGAACTCTTCAGTAAATAAATTAGAAGAAAAAAAAGTTTATTATTTTTATTGTAAAAATATCATCAAGCTGCTGCTGTGAAGTCCTTTAAAAATGAAAACAAAGGAATTGGGATCAAGTTAAAATGGCAAGAGATGGGTACCTTTTTTCCTACAATTTGCTGCTTATTTACAGAATAAGAGTTTTGAAAATGAGCTACAAGAAGTTCTGGCTGCAAAACAAAATCATAAAACACTGTGGGAGAACCAAATCCAATATTTGACCCTTAAACCTCTTTTTATACACATTGCACTTGGAAATGTTTTGTACAAGCTGCAAGTTCCCACTCTGGTTTGAGCCACCTCAAATCCCAAATCTAACAAAGGAAGAGTTTCCCAAATTGGGATTATTTTAACTGATGTGTTCAGAACTGCAGATTTCAGCTGCTCTGGTGCTTCCTCTCTTTATAAAGTATCCCTTGGGAAGTTCCAACACCAGTTCTGCCAGAGTTTGGGAAGAATTTGGATAATTCTGTCAGACACATGGTGGGATTTTTGGGGCTGTCCTCTGCAGGGCCAGGAGTTGGACTCACTGATGCTCTTGTATGACCTTTCAAGATGAGGATATTCTAGGATTTCNAAAAAAAAAAAAAAAAAAAAGCCTTTCAGCAGGGAGAAAAGGGAAAAAAACCTTTCAGGAAGGGAATCAAGCCTTAAATTGCTCAGAAACTTTTTTAACACAACTTTCATGGGTTAACAGCACAGCTTGGGATATTTTAAATGGGAATGGATCACAGAAACATTGCAGGGATGAAATGTTCATCCAGCACAGCCCTCCTGGCCCTGGGATCACTGAGCTCTGAATTCCCATGACTTTCTGGAGTGCTACATCCCAGAAAAAAATCCTTCAAGGGGATGCTTTGCATCAAGGGTGGAATCAGAGGATCCTGGAATGGTTTGGATTGGAAGGAGCTTTAAGGATCATCTCATTCCAGCCTCCCTGCCATGGCCAGGGACACCTTCCACTAGAGCAGGATATTCCAAACCCCAGTCAACCTTGTACCACCAAAATACACTTAAGGAACGGGGAGTTTGTCATTTTTCTAATAAAATTCCCTGCTTGGAGTCAGAAAAGGCTGATTCAATCCCCAGTTTTATCCTATTTCCATAAGAACCTTGCCATCTCTCTTGTTTTTCATTGTATTTCATCACTTTATCCTAAGTCTTGCATTATTTATGATTTTCTTAGATTTCCAGCTCCAGAATTTCAGATGAACATTTGTTAAATACCCATTGTGCGATTTCCTATCTGTGGAAAGCAACTTAAAGTACAAAGCTGGATGAGAGATAAAAATCCCTTAAAGGCTCTTGTGGTGTTGTAGCTTTTATTTCTTTGTTCAACATC
>VZTT01016681.1:3832-17621 GCA_013400855.1 Buphagus erythrorhynchus | reverse complement strand
TGACGGGCGCCCTGAGCGCGCCCAACCGGGGCGCGGCAGACTGGTGAGGGCCGGGCCGCGGGCGAGCGGGCGGAGGGTCCCGGGTCCCGCGGGTCGGGCTTGGCTGAGCCCCGGCGCTGCCTCCGCCGGCCCTGGAGCCCCCGGGCAGCGCCGGGAATCGGGGCTGGGGCAGCGCTGGATCCGGCCCCCGGAGAGCCCCCGGCACAGCGCAGGCGGCAGCCCCGGAGCTGCTGCTGCCCGGGGCAGGGACAGAGCCGTGCCCGGGGACCAGCGTGGCCCAGCCCCTCCCGGCAGTGGCATACAGGTGCCCATTGAAGCTGGTTGAGATTGGATATCAGGGAGAAATTGTTCCCTGTGAGGGTGGGCAGGCCCTGGCACAGGGTGTCCAGAGCAGCTCTGGCTGCCCCTGGATCCCTGGAAGTGTCCAAGGCCAGGTTGGAGCAGCCTGGGACAGTGGAAGGTGTCCCTGCCCATGGCAGGGGGGGCATTGGATGGGCTTTAAGCTCCCTCCCAACCCAAACCATCCTGTGATTCTGTGGTTAAATTCTCCTGAAGTCAGACAGGCCTCAGCAGATTTTCTCTGTTACTGTAATAATTGTTTACATGCTTCTTTTTTGTCTATAAATAAGTAAACTAGTAAATAAAAAAAAGAGATGCAATTAATTATATAATTGCAAATATATTTCTTGCCTGTGTTCCTACATCTAAAATTTGGGAATGCTCTTCATGAATTCCCGTGTGATGTTTTAAACTTACAGAAGATTCTGAGATGGACACAAAGAGATGCTTTGTGATGGCTTGGGGTTCCAGCAGACAGTGCAATATCATTTTATAATGCTTTTATGTTACTAAATATTTACCATCTGATAAACATCAAATAGAGTGTCTAGTAGCATGCCATCAACTTACCAAAAAAAACCCTCAATCCTGATGTGAAGAACTTTTGTTCTGTTTTACTTGTTGATGATGCTCTGTGCTCTTCCAGGGGCTGGCAAGGTTTGATTGCCTATGGATGCCATTCCCTCGTGCTCGTGGTGGATGCCAACTCTGCTCAGACCTTGCAGGTTTTGGAAAGACACAAAGCCAGTGTTGTGAAGGTGAGATGTACCTGGTTTGTGGTATGTTACTTGGTTCTGGGGTTTATGTTGTCCTTCTAAATCACTGTAAATACTTGGCATGATGTTCCATGTGATTTTCACGTGAAATCTGATGTAAAATATGTGTATTTTACATGATCTCTTTTGCTGCTAAGTCACATCATGCATGTTGAAATTTGAGTTGAGGTTGATGGTGTATCTTTCTAGAAAATACAGAATATAAAAGAATATCTGGAAACATTTGTTAGTGTTACAGAACACAGGTATGTTTTTAGGAAAGCTGTTAACATAAGAGGATTTCAAATGAACATTACAAAATATCTAATGAAGCTGCTGCCCTTTCTGATCCTCCCTGTTCTGAGAAATGCACCATTTGTCTAGGAAGTTACTTTTAAGCTTTTTCTTCTTTTCTTATCTATAGAAAAGGAACAATGGCAGACAAAAGTAAGCATTTATTTTGTGATATAAAATGGCTAAAATTTTAGTATAAGTGTAGGGTACCTGTGCTTTCCTTTGAACGTCCTTGTCTTGAAATTGCAGAGTTTGACTTTGGTTGGAGGGTGGAACAGAATGTATTTCTTTGATTCATCATTTCTTTGATTGTGGACTATGACAGATTCATTTAGGGTTTGAGGATTGTTTGGCTGGCAGATGTGTTTGATAGCCCTTGGCACAAGTGCAGTATTTATTTTAGAAGGCAGTCAATAATTTATGAAGAATAATAGGATCTTAGGTAGAGGGCTTTTGGTGGGATATTTTTGTAGCAGAAGGAAAAGGTTGAATGTGCCTTCTGCTTTAACATTTTCACTTAAGTAACAATTTTTTTTTTCACTTAGGTAACATTTTACTTAGGTAACAAATTGTAGCAAAAATAGTTTTTGATCTATGCAGTCCTGGCATTTTAATGAGATTTGGTTACATTCAATAGGAAACCAAGTGCTGAAGTCCAATAATTTAAAAGATAATTTTTAAAAGCCACTACCTGAAGCTTTATGAACAGAAGTAGACTGCAAGAAAATGGCTAACTTATGAGGTGGAAGAATGAAAAAAAAAATCCCTTGTACGTTAAGAAATAGGAAGTATATAAGAAATTATTCTGAGGCCACGATCATTGCAGGTACCTTTACCTCTCTTAAGAATTTTTCTTCAATTCTTAGATCAGTTTTTTTGAAGAGTCTGTGAATGCTAAGAGCATAAATAAGCTGGAGTGGCTGTGTAAGTCTGACTTAAACCCCTTGTAGTAGAGACTCACACCAGCAAACTCAGTCCCCTGGGGATCTTCTCCCCAAAGACCTGTGCCTCAGTTCTGAAAAAATCCAAAACACACCACATCTATTATGAAGAAAACAGAGGAAAAAAAGCAATTGTTTCATAATCCTTTTGCAGTCCATTTTGCTATTTTCCTTTAAATGCATCCTCCCCTTTGGCTGCTGTAACTGTGTCTGGAATAGGCAATAGCTTCCCTGAAAATGGATCCATCTTAGTTGTCCATCTGTCCAAAAGATGTTTGTGGGGGACTGATGACTTTGTGTGAAGTGGATTATATCTGATTTTACCTTTACAAAGAGTACTGAAAGCATGCTTTTATGGAAGAACATCTAATTACAAGAGAAGTTTTTTGATCCATCTCAAGAATGAGAGGATTGAAATGACCTTTGTTCATTTTTGATGCATTAATAAACAGTGATAATAAGGCTTTATGAATGAGATGGTATGGATTGTGAAAATTAAAAAAAGTCACCTCTGGTTCATGTTTCTGACTGATGTTGTATTTTGAAGTCAGGTAGACAGTGACTAATGCTGTTACAAAATATTAGCTTTTAGCAGAAGATCAGGTCCTGTGTGGGGACTTCCTGGATCAGTAGGACTGCAGAGAGGAAAGAGGTTCATGGTTTGGGAGCACCATATGGGCTCTGATTTGGGTTGGTCATGTAAAAATCTCCTTTTTTGTTGTTTTTAACTTGGTGACAACTCCTCCCTTGAGAAAGGATGTTTTCCTGACTTGGAATTTGCTTTGGAGTAATATACATTTAACTGAGAAATAAATAGCTTTGTAGGTTTTTACAATTACAGTTACACAGCCACCTGCAGATATCCTCAGGGGTAATTCTTTCTTGAGCAGCAGGGAAGCAGGAATTGCAAAAATCAAATTTGTAGGTAGAGGAGAGTCTCTCAAGAATTCTTTGTGATTCTGGTAGAAACATGCTTTGAGTTTATAGCTAGGGATTGTGTGCTGTGCATGTGTCACGTTTGTTTAATTTATTCAGCTGCTTTGTGAGACACATCCTGCTCACACCTGAGAGGGGCAGCACAAAGGTGCCAGCAGGGCTCTGAAGGGTGCTGTAAATCTGATTCATGGTGCAGAGTCAGTGGTGCCTAATGATAATCCTGTCTCAGTTTTTAAATGTCACATTTTCAGTATCTGCACAAAGTCCTGTGTTTGCTTCTGTGACAGGCAGTGACAGCACACAGGGTGGAATTTTTGTAGCAGGTGAATTCCCATTAGTTTAGCAATAATGTTTCTGTATTCTGCCAGTTTCTGCAGTTTCTCCTGGGGCAGAAGTTCACCTTAAAAGCAGATAGCAAAAAGCAGCTCCATGTGGGATAGATAAGGAAGAAGTCAGTGTTATCCATCCCCTTGTAATCTGGGAGTTGTAGACAGAGTGTTTCAGATTTCAAGACACAGATTTCTCATAAGTACTGCAAATTTACAGGCCTGTGAAGCTTGAAATCCCAAACTGGAAAGTAGTACCTGGAGATCAGTAATGGCAATGTGTTGAAAACAACCAAAAAGGTACCAAATGTCAGCAATAACTTGGTTTTGTTTTGTTATGAGACAACACATAAATTAAAGACTAACCTTCCTTCCTCACCAGTACCACAATGTATTTGTCAGATTAGGAAAATTATATGTTTTAGGATGTGTATAAAAATGGAATGATAATTTTTCAGCTTTCATTTGTTTGGAAGTCAGTGGGTTTAGGTTTGTGGGTGCTCACAGAACCTTAAACACTGCCATTTGGTTTTCTTTAAATATTTAAATGAATTTTCTATATACATGGTGCATATTGTTGTAGTTACCTTCAGGAATAAGGGCTGTTGATTTATATAATTGAGAATATCAGCCATGCAGTCATGCAGCACAGTGCTGACCTACCTTAAATTTACACAACGGTGGTGGCTTAGAGGTAAGTTACAGGTGCTGTTGGCATTAACTATTACCATGCTTTTTTATTGAGTTCATTACCTGAAAAACATGAACTGTGGTGTCTGTGCCATATATTTGTCTCCTTTAACCAATTCCCATCTGTATTTCCAGGTTAAATGGGCTAAGGAAAATTACCACCACAATATTGGCTCTCCATATTCCTTACGTTTGGCTTCTGCTGATGCCACAGGGAAGATCATTGTGTGGGATGTGGCAACAGGAGCAGCTCGCTGTGAAATACAGGAGCATTCAAAGCCCATCCAAGGTAATGACAGAGCCTGATGTTTGTATGGGAGTTATTTTATGGAGCATTGTGTACAAATCCATCACCTGCCTTTTATAAACTGTGCTCACTTCTGACAGGGAATTTTCCTGTTGGGATTACCAGCCCTCTGCATGTTTGCTTGTTCATTTTATGAGTAAATGTAAGATTCACTGTCCCCCAGAGGAATGCTGTGAGATTTAATTCATTATGGTGATATTTTCCTGTGACAAAAAGGTAGAATCTATTTTTGTGAATGTTATTAATTGAAATAGTAACATTTACTCTGTCAAGTACATCTTCCTCCTCTTCAGCTGGAGTTGAGGTTTTTTGGGGCATTTCAGCTATTTTAAAAATTTGTGATGATGCTTATGTTATACCTGGTGGGCTTTTAAAATCTATTATATAAAAGTCCTCTTACGAAATTAGGTTGTTGGTTTTTGTTACTATTCTGTTTTATAAATCCTGTGAAAGAAAATGCAACATTTAAAACCTGTTACTGGGCCATTGAAAATTTGTTTATTGACTACAGTTCATTTTAGTTTTATTGCTTTTTGTTTGTGTGTGCATTATAAATTGGATTTTATTTGTTTCTGACACCGATTCACTGAAGGTTTGAAGAAGTTCTGACCATGCCATTTGAAGATTTCTGCAGTTTTTCAGACCAAATGAAGCTTTTTATTTTCTGTCAAACCAGGAAAAACTCTTACCAGCTCTGAAAGAGCTGAGTGTTACACTCAGTTTCATTTTACTCTTGAGCTTAAGACTGATTAAAAGGTTTTAGAGAAGATATTTGTGTCCAGATCCAAACTGATAACCATCCCAAATATTAATTTTCTTCCCTTTTTCTTTTGACAGACATGCAGTGGCTATGGAATCAAGATGCTTCCAGAGATTTACTGCTTGCAGTTCACCCACCAAATTATATTGTACTGTGGAATGCTGACACAGGCACCAAACTCTGGAAGAAAAGTTATGCTGAAAATATCCTGTCTTTTTCATTTGACCCCTTTGATCCCTCACATTTAGCTTGTAAGTTTATATGTGTAAAACAGTGGGGCCTGGGTATGTGTGACCAGGAAAATGGTTAAACTGGAATGTAAATGTTGAAATTAAAAGTAATGGATTGGAGAGAATTATGTCAGAAATGCCAATAAGAAATCAAAAAGCAAAGACAGGGAGCCTTTGGCCAGTGTGGAGACTTATTTCAGAAGGTGCTGTTGTGTGGGAGGGGGGAAAGCAGGCATGAGTGGAGAAATTAGAGATTTAGAGATTTAAGAAGAAATATTTGAAACTTGACAAAAGGAAGTGTGAAGTGTGTGGAGGGAGCTGGAGAAAGCCAAGGATAGAGAGCCCTGTGAAATGTAAAAGGCTATTAAGGGATGGGTGCTGAGGGAGAAGCCAGTGAGATAAGAAGACCAAGAATAAATGTTATTTTCAACAGAAGGGACTTCAGAGGACTCAGTGTGAGATCACTACCAGAAGTGATTCAGATGTCAAGGGGGATGTAGTGCAGATTTATTAATTTTAGCAGAAAGAAACTGAGAGAAATAGGAGAGTCACCATTTATTCTTGAATTTAGCTTCATTTCTCCTGATCTGTGATGAGACAGTGCAGTTGCCAGCCTTTGTAGTTTGGGGATATTTTATCTGCAATATCATTCAGCCTTCTATATACACTTCAGCTGTACAGCTGAGCTTTGTGCTGCAACATAAATAATGTGAATTAATGATTGTTTGAGCAATGCTCTACATGAGAACAAGAAATGGTGATAAATCCTGTCTTCTATTTGCATTGTGAGTCTTAAAGAAAAACAGTTGATGAGAGAGAATAACTGAGCTTCTCCCAGTAATACAGTAGTTTTCAATATAAACTGAGTTTTGTAAAATTGAGTTTTTTGGATATTAATTGATTTTAATGGACCATCTGCTGCTTTTTGGGTTGTCTAGAATTAGGAGTTTTCTATCTGATATAGTACTATCAAAGTTATTAGCATTTCTCCTCACCAAAATGTCATGAAAATGGAATGCCTCAATCAAATTGCAGACTGAGTTGTGCTATTTCTCTTTCTTGGTCCAGTGCTCACCAGTGAAGGAATAGTGTTCATCTCTGACTTCTCCCCTTCCAAAGCTCCTGCCAGCTCAGGGAAGAAAGTTTACATCTCCAGTCCCCATTCCAGTCCTTCTCACAACAAGCTGGCTGCTGCTACAGGGGCCAAAAAGGCCCTTGATAAAGTAAAAATCCTAATCAGTAATGAAAAACCAAGGTAGGTTGCAAATATTTCTTCTCAGATAATGCTTTGTGTACCTGATTTTATCAAGGTACTTAAAGCTGGTGAGGTAATATGCACAACAGTATAAAAATTGAAGCAAGCAGTGTGTCTAAGGGTAATTTCCCATGAATGGCAGTAAATGTCAGGGCAGCCAGCACTGTTCCTAAATGAATTGCTTTGGATTTGAGGTGTGCAAGAATTGCACTTGTTCCATGTGAATGAATTGCAATTTTTAAAATTAGTCTGTAATCTTATTCAGACAAAATTCAACAGAATGTGTTTTTGGAAGTCAGTGATGCTTTGCACTGCTCTGACAGATAAATGGAAATCTGCAGTTGCCTTGTGATGAAAATAGAGGTTACTTGAAAAAATACAGTTGCAGGAAAAATGACACTTAATTTTATTTTCAACTTAACTTTTTTGAACATTGGCACAATCTAATAAAAGTTCATGTCTGATTTTACAGTGCTGAATCTGTAACACTCAATGACTGTCTTCAGTTGTCATATTTGCCTTCCAAAAGAAACTACATGCTCTTACTGTATCCCAGGGAAATTCTGATTCTCGACTTGGAAGTGAATCAGACAGTGGGTGTGATTGCCATTGAAAGGACAGGGGTGCCTTTCATACAGGTGAGGAAGATTTGATTGGGTTTTATCATTACAACAGCAAACAATTCAATCAAAACTTTTCAGTTACTTTTACAAATTAATTGACTTCCTTAGTCACAAATCCTGTAGCTGTAGAAATTCATGGAAGTGTTGCCTTAATGGTAACATTCTTAATGATTATTTAAACATCAGGAATTGAAGGTTTTGAATATGCAATCTAACAGCCATCTCTCTGCCCAGGTAATCCCTTGTTTTCAGAGGGATGGGTTATTTTGCCTCCATGAAAATGGTTGTATCACATTAAGGGTTCGAAGATCCAACTGCAGCCTCACTGCAACTCCAAATGAGGAGCCAGGTGAGTTTGGCATCAGAGATGTCCAGAAATTAACTTTGATGCATTTTAATTAATAATTTAATACCAATAATGACCAACATGCCTCATACAGGATGGTGAATCTAGTGCTCTTCTAGTGTTTTGTCTCTTATATGTTGAATTTAAATTTAAATTTAAATTTATGCTGTGTTTTCCCAAAACAAATTCAAAGTTTTTGAATTCTCCTGATATTAAGTGTTAAATAGATGATATTAATATCCTGAATATCCTTGTATTGCTAAATAGTACTTAAATTAGTAAGTGGCTTAATAGTCAGATATACAATAATGTTTTAAATTAAATATTAGTGTGTTCTTTTTATCTTTTAAGAAAAAAAAAACGTTTATTAGGCAAACACAGGATTTTGGAAGTAATTTGGTCAATTGGAAAAATTGTTTTTGGACCTAAGATACGGGCTTAAATTTAGATTAAAATCTGAATTATTAAACTTTTGTCTAATGAAATGTTACTAAGAATAGTCTTTTAAATCTAGTGGTGGAGACTGGAAAAAAGGGAAAACATGGCGAGTTTTGTTTGTTCATTTTGGTTTGGGCAGCTTGCTAATTTCTAGTGAGCTACATTACTGACTTCCAAGTTTACCAGTAAACCTGGAGTTTTGGGTTGTGGACAGCAGATTCGGGTTCTGCCCAGCTATGAAACAGTTATTGTTTTAGGTTTTGCAAGATTCACATGAAATAATATATTACGAAGGCAAAGTTTACATTTTGGAGAACTTTGCAGAGCTTTGTTGTGTACAGCAAGATCAAGAGTGTGTTGTTGATTGCACAGGAAGCACATGGATTTCAATCAAAGAGCTCAGCTCTGCTCCACATTTCCCTCTGTTGGTTCACATGCCATGTTTGTCACTCTGTTTGTCCTCTGGGCTGTTGGTGTTCCAGATCCAGAGCCAGTTCAGGAGCTGGTTTATGATTTAAGAAGTCAGTGTGATGCCATCAGGGTGACCAAAACAGTTCGACCCTTCAGCATGGTGTGCTGCCCAGTGAATGAGAATGCTGCAGCTCTCATAGTCAGTGATGGCAGGGTGATGATCTGGGAATTAAAATCCAGCATTTCTGGCAGAAATGTGCGAAACAGGTAATGGGATTTACTTTTCTTGCCACAGATCCTGTTTTTTCCAAGTGGTGTTCAGTATTTCATTGTATTTTAAGGGCAGCAGTGATCCTTCTGTGCCTGGAAGTGTTTCATGTGCTCTACATGTGTGTGAGTGAAGGAGGAGGAACAAGCTATGTCATCCAGATAGATCAGTTCCCTTTCTTTGAGGAAGTGCAGAAAGTGTATTCACTTTTTTTTTTTTTAAAGGCAGTTCCATCCTGACTGTCTGGACTAAGTAAACAAAAGGTAGAATGACTATTCACTTTTTTTGGGGGGAGCATTTTCCTCTCATTTGGCTTTCTTCAGACCATATAATTTTCTTTAAGAATGGATCCCTCACTTAAAATCATATGTAAGGACCAAATAGGTCTGTAAAGAGCTACACTTTTAGTAGGGGAATGGCTTTCTGCTGGATTTGTGTGAATTTGACACTGAGCAATAGGAGTTGCACAGCAGGTGACTGGAATATGGTGGTATAAACAATATTTTTATATACAGAGCTTTTAGAATTTTAGATTTGGAGCAGTATCTCCAAATACTGTGTGAAGTGATACAGTGCTTTGAACAGTCAATGTATTAAGGTTGGTCTGCTGCAATAACCCTTTAAAGTACTATGTAATAATATAAATAACTTACTGCCATGAAAGAAATACAATTCTTTTAAATGTCAGTAGTACCAGATTTTCAGCATAGATCCTCTTGTTGCTCATCAGAGATTTAGTATTTTTATTCTCAGTGTTCCCAAAAGTAGTGCTAGATGGATTCCATGTGCTGCATATCCAGGAAAGCTGTTTAGAATCCAAATGTTCTTTATTTTTACTTCTTCTCTTCTTAAGAGTTATTTCTAAAACATTGATCTTTGTCAGGAAAAATGTGATATTATAAGAGCCAGGTAGGTGTCTGCTCTTTGCTGATGACACAGAGCTGCCCCAGCCAGCAGGACACGGCTGCCAAGGCTGCAGGGGCTGTTGGGGTCCCTTGGGGATGGAGATTGTCCTTGCATGAGGAACTTGTTCCCATTTCTTTTGCAGCAGTTCAAGTGCATCACCTCTGTATTCCCCAGTCTCCTTCTGTGGAATCCCTGTAGGAGCACTCCAGAATAAACTTCCAGACCTCTCATTAGACAGCATGATTGGTAAGAATTTCTTTCATTGATACTACTGCTACTGATTTCTCGTGGTTTTGAATCATTTTGAATCACATCTTGCCTTAAGAGCTTAAGGTATTTGTTAGAATTATTTTCTAATAGGGACTCTGAAATAGAAGAATTCCTGTTTTCTAAAGAAATTATCAAATGAATCCTCTTGAGGATTTTATGTTGAGGACCAATGTTCCAAGTTCATTTTCTTTCAGGAAAAAAGTATTTTAAAATGGAATTTGGACAAAATGCTTTGATTATTTTTGTTACTAACCTTAGAAACCAATTTATCTGAGATATCCCCTCATGAAATCTAGACAGCAACCAGTCTTCAGAAAAGTTTCATCGTACAAAGCTCAAGAGGAAGAAATGTGTCTTATGCATTGTTTTTAATTTTTGGTTATATAAATTTCTGTCTGAAAACTTTCTAGAACATCTCCAATTAAAATTTCATGCTAACAAGAGCTTTCATTTTTAAGCAGGGCAAGGTGCAGGTGCTGGAGAAGAGCTGAGGAATTCATTTCTGCAGGAAGTGCACCTCAAGTTCCTGCTGACAGGACTCCTGTCAGGGCTGCCTCTGCCTCCCTTCGCCATCCGCATGTGCCCGCCCCTCACTACCAAAAACATCAAACAGTATGAGCCCATCCTTGCTGTTGGTGGGTGCCTTGAGCAGGTTATTCATTGCTCTGAAAAGAATAGATCCTGAATTAAATACAAGTATAGTTGCTGGTACAGAAAAGAAAATCTGTCTGTTGATCCTGTGTAATTTATAACAGATAATGACCCTTGTAGTGGTTTGGTTCTCTGAGTCTTTGGGTTCTTTTTTCCTGCCTTGGGTTTAAGCAGTGCTACCTGAATAATGCAATATAGTAGCAAGTTTTTATTTATCCTGTTATTTACTGTGATATTGGTCTGCTGATACACTCAGCATTTTACAGTCATTCTGAATGTCAGGAAGTAGGGACTTCTGTCCCCTTGCATTCCTAGAAAAAATGAACTGTACAGAGACTTTGTTTTTGCTCTGATACGAATTTATAAAATTACACTTGCAGCACGTTATTTTTTCTGGATGAATCTATTTTGTCTTACCACAAATGTAGTTAAACTCAACTAGCTGTAAGAATAGTTGCCAGTGAGCACCTGATGTATTTATTAACTTAGAATTTTCCCTATTTAAAGCTGATTTTTCTGGGATCCTCTTTCAGAGCTGTGCTCTAAACCATAGGCAGTCCATCATGACCTGATGTGATGCTGCTAAAATGTAACTTGTGGTTTTCCATGAGCTGCAGCTGTTAAAAAAGGTGAAATATAAAGATTAGAAAACAAATAGGTGTAAAGTGCATTTACAGCAAGGTCTTTTTAAACTTAACATACCTGAATGGCTCGTTGTATTTCATAAAGTTGATATGAATATAAAGAAGTGTCTAATGGAAAATTGTAAGTTTCAGTATTTCAAAAGGTTTTTGATGTAATTGAAGCTCAAAGCTACGAAGTTACTGATTTCTAATTTGAAAGAAGTCATTATTTCAGGATGAGAAAGCAGAATTGCTTTAATGATTCCATAAAATCTACCCAGGATTCTGCCATGGCATTATTGGGGGATAACAGTTAAAACATTTCCTTGAGGCACTTACTTATCTCCTGTAATCAAAGTAGAAAGAAACATTCCTTTATTCTTCAGCTGGATGGGTGTGTTGTGGAAATGCAAGAAGAATAATCAGATTTTCTACAGCCTCTACAAAAAGGTTTGGGAAAATGTCTTCATCCAAGTGGATATCAGTGGCAGCAGAGGGTTTAATATTTGGCATTTAAGTGCTAGAAATTAACATAGTTTTTGTAAAATTGTAAAATATAACAGTTACAGGTATTTAAAAATAAGGGAGAGAGAGAAATAGCTGTAAATCCTGCATTTTCACTAAAGCATGGGAGAAAAGAATAAAATGTGTGCCTATATTTTTTTAATCAATTTTTATAGGTACAAGCAATGGCTCTGTCCTGGTGTTTCACCTCACAAGTGGACTCCTCCACAAAGAGTTAAGCATCCATTCCTGTGAAGTCAAGTAAGATTTTCCTTTTAATTCCTCTATAATCCTTCTAGGAAACAAATGCTGAAATACCTGAGTGATGTTACCCAGCAGTGTGGGTGTCTTGCCTTGCTGTTAATGAAATCAGGAAAATTGCCTGTTGAGTGCTCTACCCTGGCAGTGCCTTTGCTGTGGAAGAGCTGTAACACCCTGACAAAACTGTAATGAAAATTACATTGAAAGAAATGTAATCAGCATCTGTGCCTGCTGATCTGGGATGCATATCAACTGTGCACTGCAGGACAAAGATGTCTTTTTAGGACAAGAAAGTATTTATTTTATAACTACTGGGATTGAGTCCTTTGAAATAATGCTGGTTGGTATGGCAGGGTTTATTTACTTCATCCCCTTGGGACTGAAATTGCTGTTGAGACAGTTCTAGTCCTAAGGGAAGTAAAGATAATTTTTAAAGACTGAATATAGAAATCAGTATTTATCCATCCTAAGAAGGAGCAGGGTAAGTTTCAAAGCTTTTGTGCTGTGTGTTTGTGTGCACACAGTGGCAGAACTTTTCAGATAACTGATGGCAAAGATATTCAAGGTGATGCTTGGTGGATACATATTTCCAGGCAAATTTGATCATGAAAATAAAATACTGATTTCTGGTACAAATATTAGTAAAAATTTGTATTGGAATTGTGTCATGAAGCCTTCATCTGGTTAAGGTCTGCATTTTACTGTGCATTCTGCAAAAAGTTCAGTACAGGTTACTGAGAATAGGCAGCTCAGAGTTCATCATGGAAGCCTTGGAATCTATCACCAAAATTAACCTTCTTAATGTTTGTGGTGTGATTACTTGGCACTGTAAGAACAGAATTCCCCTTTCTCTTCTAAACCATTTGAATCTCTTGGTTTTGTACCATTGACTACACATGAAATTATTTTCATTTTACTTTCTGTTACGCAGCACAAGGGGAGAGTCCTTTTTTATTACAGCGATTATAAGACTCAAAATGAAAACCCCTCCTCTCATTTCACATGTCAAAAAAGAATAAGATAAGAGAGGGAGAAGGAAATAAACACAATTTTGAGAAAAAAGCTTTTTGCATAACTAGAAGTATTGTTAGGTTGAGTTTTTCAATTTTGTAAAGGGTTTGCAGCTTCTGAGAAACTTTAAGAATATATGTTGTCTTTCTAGCAAATGCCCTCAACCAGTATTTTTAATTCATATAAAATGTTTGTGAATTCTGTTTAGCCATAAGCTGTTATCAGGGTAAATCTTTTAAATATTTGCCACAGTTTCCTCAATTGTGTGAGTGACTTTCTATATAATTTTTACAAGTTCACGGGAATGCTTCAAGCCAATTAAATTAAGGCATGGAGATTATTTTCTTAATTGATTTTCATTGAGTGCAAAAGATTTTCTTTCCCTGGGAATTCTTACTTTACCTCTAAAATGCAGATGGATTGAATAATGCCTCTGTTCCCATTTTATTTGCAAGAACACCTTCAGGGACCATCATTATTTTAGTATGTGAGAACACCCTGAAATTGTAACTCAAGGCCAGCAGAGTTCTCAGTGCTGTGTATTTAGGAAAAGAATGTAATAAAAATAAGGCAATTTTCCTTTACAAATTAAGTGTTCTAAACTAAAGGCCACTGAGTTTGAATGTTAACAATTATTTTTTTTT
>VZTT01016679.1:0-22462 GCA_013400855.1 Buphagus erythrorhynchus | reverse complement strand
CTTTGAAGCCTTACCCCCTTGTTCTGTCACTTCATGCCCATGTCAACAGTCCCTTTCCAGCTCTCTGTAACCCCTTTAGGTACTGGAAGGACAGGATGTCCTAGAATGGAGTGGATAGAGACCAACCCATTTTTTCTGCCTCCCTTGCTTTTCAGGGATATCTGCTTTCATTCCCTTGGGATTTTATGATAGGATGGTCTTTATTGCTTAGAGTTCCAACAGTGAGCAAGAAATTCGTGTATTTTCCCTCACAGAGGGACTCTGCTGGCAGCAGTGTGACATCTCCTGCACTGGGGTGGAGGGGCTGTGGTCCTGAGACCCCACATGGGACATAAGAGCAGCTCCCCTGGGATGCTGCTCCCCTGGGATGCTGCTCTCTCCATGGACCATAGCATCCCTCCTGTGGCCTCTTTCTGTGCAAGCCCATCTGCTCTGCCACATCCTCGTGGCTCCTGGGGATGCCAGAACTGCAGTTTTGGAGATATCAGGGGCTTTAACCAAAAGAATTGGGTGTGAATCCAATCTGTTTTACAATCTACCCCAACAGCCAAGCGACTTCTGGGGTTAAGAACTCAGCTTCTTCTTTTCAATAAAAAAGACATAAAATGTCATGTTTTCCAATATTTTGTCAGTTAACAGTACTTCAAATGCTTAAAACAGACCCAAAACTCTGGTTGTGTTCCTGTAAGGCTCTGTTCATCTAAAACTACATAGGTTATTCTGTGCTTTTGTGATATCTCAGCCCAGTGTTTTGCAGGAGACAAATTACTGCAAGGCCAGGATTTCTTCTGGACTGGTAAAATTATCAGAGAAGAAAGAAGTGCTTCTGTAAAGATCACATTATCATACAGCATCTCTGGAGCAGACTGGCATGGGGGCAGGAGCAAGGGGTGTTTCAGGTGGATGCTCTGCTGGTCTGGACTTTGAGGTGTGTGTAGGGACACGTGGCCACTATTCCTAAGAGATCCTTTTAAAATGAACCACTTCTCTCTTCCTCTCCAAGTGGTGATTTTTCCAACTTTCACTGAATGCTTCCCATATAAAAATCAAGCTGCTGTCTAGGAATCTCTAACTCCAGTTGCAAAATAACGTCCTTTACTTTTCACCCTCTCACTCTTGATTTATTTTTGTATTCTATGATTTCCGTAGCAATTCCCCGTTAATTCCTGTGAGCCATTCCTGTACCAACAGCAGATGAGAAATGAGCAATAAAAACGACAAAAAACTGTGGCTTCTGGGTTGCAAAGCCACAAAGCAGAGGGGTGAGAGGGAAGAGAAGCAGTTCAGGGGTGTCATTTTAACTCTTTGTGTTGTAATTGACTACATTTCAGGTCGGCCCTGCCTCACTTAAATCTCTTCCTTCCTCTCAATCCCCGCAGAAGTGTTTGTGCAGAGTGAGGGAATATCACACATTCCTCCGTGCAGCTTTCTCAGGGTAGGCTTTCTCCTTCCCTTCTCCAAACCAGTCCTCCAGCCCCGGCAGAAAAGCATTAAGAATCCAGTTTTTGAATGCTTTTGTTACCTGCATTATTGCAAATCCATTCAAGCAAATATACTGAGCTGAGGGTTTTCTTTATCTTGATTAGATGCCCCTCCTTAGCCACATAGTCTTGAAATAATTGGAAGCTTTTGTGGATCCCGCTATCTGCTCGGGAGAAAAGAAGGGCTGTGCTGAGTAAAGTATCATCCTATATTGTAATAAACAGTAGTGGTGGCTACAAAAAGAACTTTACCACTGGCAAAAGCCTTCCCAGGTGTGAAGAGCAGTGGGATGGCGATGCCTTTTTAGGGAGAAAATCAGAGCCGTGCTGTTGATGCGCTCCGTGTCCTTATAAATTCTGTATGTGTGAGAGGCAGGTTATCTTCCACTGGGTGTTCAGCAGAAGATATGCCACAGAGGGGGAAATATCTAGCACTGATGGAACTTCCAGAATTCCTCCCCCTGAATCTGTTCAAATGAGATTTGCTGGTGCTCGCAGACGGAGCCGCTGCGTGGATGTTGCTGAGCCTGTTGGCTAAAAGGCGGTGCGGAGGGATGCTGGCAGAGTTCAATTTTTATCAGCTCCTCTTAGGTGGCACCCTGAAGTTTATCAAACAAGCAAAGCTGATTTGCTCTTCGTTAGTCTCAGTTGCATGAATCGGTTGCCAAGTAAACAGGATTTTGCATTTTCCTAATTACTTTCATATTTGTGTTTTACCTCTATTTGTTCTCTTGCAAAACGGGTCCTAATAATTAGTCAGGCTCCTGCTGCCTAGACCTTAAAAAAAAAAAAAAAAAAAAAAAAAAAGGGGGGGGGGGGGGGGGGNAAAAAAAAAAAAAGGGGGTGGGGGCAGAGGGGAAAAAAGACTTCTGAGGGTTTTTTCTCCCTTATAAATTCATTTTTGTTACAAGCATCTTTTATACATATTACTAAAGAGAGCGCACTAAGAAATGCAAATAATAGTTCTTTATTTTATTATGACAGTTAATTAATAGCAACCTGTTTTAATGAATAAAGTCACTCAGAGTCCTTCAGCACTTCCTAAGTAGAGGCCAGAATCTGTAGGGATTCTTTTTTCCCCCCCATTGTATAGCTCCAAGACTCGGCGCACTATATAGGGGCTGTATAGAAATGCTCGCTAATGAAGAGGGAGGGTGAGGAACTTGTCTGCATTCAAAGATCACTGGTGAGTCATTCAGCGAGAAAAGGCCCCTTGCTAGGAATAGTCACAGTTCCGCGGCATTGTGCTAGCAAAAGGGTTTGATCAAAGGTCTCCTGCCGAGCTTGCATGGTTTCCTTTCATACAACGACCATAATTAAAACCACTAATTCTCTTTTAAAATGCTGCAGGATGCCATGTAGGCATCTGTCTGGAGTGTCCTTTGTGCTGTCGGGAGCTGTTAAGGACCAGCGCCGAGCGCTTTTCAGCGACATGCCAGTCAGGAAGGTGATTCGACATAAGGGTGCCTCTGAAGGCTTGACAAGGCCTTGACTACACAATTCCAGCTGAATTTGCCCCTTGTCAGCTGCCAGTAAATAAATCTCAAAGAAGAAGGAGAGGGGGGGGAAAAGCTGAAGTTTCATTACCTGATCCCCGGGGCTTTGTTGGTTTTGGCATGGCCCAGGGGGAAGCCCTCGCCCCTCGGGGCCTGGAGCTGGAGTTGGCCATTGGAGACCCCGCGTTTGAAGACCGTCAATACTTGTAACAGTTCAGCTGTTAGGAAGACAAATAAATGGAAGAGCCCATTAATCCCCTTTGGGTACTCGGTGCCTTTTGCCCTTTTATCACAGCCTTATTAGGTTCCTACTCATCTTGAACCAGGAGGGATGAATTGAAGTTGTTGAGCGCTAATTGGCAAAGACTTTTCATTGTGGGCCAAGAACTTTCGCTGACTTGAAAGTAACTTCGCCACGGGGAGGATCAGCAAATTTTTGCCTCGCCATTAAAACAAAACCCCCGAAATCCCGTTGAGGTTTGATGTGGTGTTTAAAAAAAATTAGAAAAATATTAAAAAAAAAAGAGGGAACTGCTTAATTGTTGGGCTTGTCCTTCATGAGGATGTTGGCAAGTTGTGTTTGCTCTTTAAAAGAGAGTGATGGAGGCAGATGTTCGTCAGAATTCATGTATCCTACAGGTGTGCATTGCCCAAACCTACCCATGGGACAGGCTCCCCAAAAGCAGTGGGAGATGGTCTGTGAGGGGGCACCACTGTTCTGGACAGTTTGCAACCACTCCAGGGTCAAGCAGAGCAGTGCTGAGGTTTCATATGCCAGGAGAATTCTGGCTGACCTAGAGTCATCTCTGGGTTTAGTGGTGGGATTTATAGATGGGAAGTATTTCAGGGTGGAGGCACTTGGATGTTCTCATGTGAATTGGTTTTTAATGTTGATTTTGGTAAGTGCTGCATGAATTTGAAGGTATTTATTGACCTCTCTCCCCATGTTCTCCACACTGCGTATTTTAAACAAAGACAAAAACTTCTGCAAAGTTGTGAAAGCATCTTGTACATGAGAAGTGAGAATGTCATGGGCAACCTCCTCCTGGAAGACATTGAGTCGGGGGTTTTAGAGCACAAAATCCCACTGATGTGTCCCCCAGCCTCTGTGTTTGAGGGACTCATGAACCAAGGTGCCCACACTAAGGATGCATCTCCCACTGGGATGCCAGTGTGTGTGTACCCTGCAAAACCCACACCGTTTTTGCAGGGATTTCCAGGACAGGGAGCTTGGTGTGGTGCTACCTGAGCAAATGGGCAGCTGAAGCTCTCCCATCATGCAGTGGGGAATGAAGACATCATTGTCAGTACCCTTGGAAAGGCTGTTAGTTTGGACCTGCCCAATGGATTTGGAGCATTGCTCCTGCCAGATGGCTGTCCAGCTCCATGGCCACCAAGGGCCACACAGTAGTGGAGGGGGCTGGTGGCACCACAATGTCCTTTCCAAGGAGCATTTGAGTGTTCTTGGTTGTTCTGGAGTTGTAGCACATTGCTGCTGGTCAGATAGAGCATCAGCTTGCTGAAATTTGGGGGAAAAAACATGTGAGAGGAGCATGGGTTTGGGTGGTTTTGGGGGTCTTTTCTGTCATGTTCTTTGATTTAGTAGTAAAGCCACTTGAAAATAAAAGCCATCTGAAGAACTCCTCTGCTCGTGAAGCCCAAGGAGGATCTGCTGCCTGCTTCAGGACTGCAAGATTCGCCTGCCCAATTTTTTTCCCAAAATTTATTGTTTCTCCCTTGCTGCCTCTTGAAGCTCCTGTTACATTCGAAGTTGACTTTTCAATAAAGGCTTTTTTATGAAACAGAGTGAAAACAAAGAATGAACAGGAAATCATTTTATTCAGATGAGTGGAGGAAATCTGTGCTGGTGGAGGGCTGGTTGGAGAGGGTGATTGACAGCATCCATCCATCCATCCATCCATCCATCCATCCATCCTTCACAGCCTGCTTCTAACAAACTGGAGATTCTGCCTTTTGTTGGGTTGAACAAACCCAAGGCAAACGTTCTTGTCACCAGTGAATTTTATCAGTAAATCCTTGATGGTCCCATTCAAAACTGGGCTTTGCTGGTGAGTGAGGAAGACACACGATGGCCTTGAGGAAGATGAAGGTCAGCCTGGATACTTGTACAAAGGGTTATCATTGCTGGAGAAAGAAGTTCTTTGGAAGTGATTATTTCCAGCATTTGGGAAAGAACAAGTCAGAATTTACTACTCGGTTACAAGCTGTAAGGTTTGGCATTGAGAAAGCGGGATTTTTTTTAGACATCCACAATCATAATTTTGATCTTTAAACTTAATTGAACTAATTCAATTAGACCATGCCTGTCTTGCATTTGATTGAAGACAGCAGCTTGGTTTTGCTGGAAGGTAAGAGTGAACCATGGATAATTCTGACTAGATATGAAAGAGGATTTTTCTCTCTTGTGGGGGCCCAGGAGGGAGGTCGGAGCCTCCTTTGGCTCAGTGTATCAGCCTATGCTGATATTTGATCAATACACCCTGCTCACCCATCACATTGACTCTCCTCCAAACCTACTGAGACCTGGTTTTTGTCACAGAAAAATTGGAATCTGTGACATGACATGAAGAGGATTCCATTTCTTCACTTGCTGTTTTATTTAGGACCATTTTGGACAACAGTCACCTTCAAATAAACTTATTTGCTGAAAACATGAGAAAGGTGGGCCATATGGGCTACGTGTTTTGTCCTCAATTTCTGAAGGCAGTGTTCTGTCGAGGTCCCCAGCACATGGGTGACCTCAAATATCATTGAAAATATTGGGGTTCATTAAATTCAGTGATATCACTTGTAACACTTTAGTTCTTCCAGTTGTTCCTGCTGTTAAAAGCAACCAGTTTGAAGAAACCCTGGGGACCCCTAAATACCCCTTTTTTTTTCCCTCTCCCAACTGGGATCTAGCTTTTTACCATTTCCTTAATATTTGCAGCTAGAAATACAGCTTAAATGGCATTATGCTAAGTAATTATTCTTACGGGATGTGAAATGAAACAAATTTTGCACAGCATGAAATTATTCCTGCCATGGATGGCGTTTGGTGGCAGATTTCTCCGTTTGGACCATAAACACGGCTCGGTGGCAGCGACACAACTCGAAGCTGGAGGAGGGAGGGGGGCGAGCGGGGAGGAAAACACTACCAAAGGTAAGTCCTTGTAGCAAAAAAACACTTTTTACTTTTTTTTTTTTTTTTTTTTTTGGCTGGATCAAATATTAAACCTGCTACTACAAATTTCACGCTTTGCATTCCTAACGCAGATGCCAAGGGATGATGCCAAAAATTAATTGGAAATAATATTGCTTGCCTTTGTGTGCTGCATCCAGCAGAGGGCACAACGGATAAGTGATGGGTGCGACGCCGGATCCGCCGCCGCTGATAAGGCTGCTCGGAATTATTTCCTGCAAAAAATATGTAGCAACATGCTTTGGTGCTTTTTTCCATTTGGAGATGTGGTCTGGAATGGAAGGTTTAGATTTATAACCCTTCCTCCCCCATCAGCCCCATCCATAAGAGACTTTTGTGTTTTGCCCACTTTATATTTCGTTAAATTGCTGGGGTTGGTTTGGTAAAGTGTGGGGAGCTGGTTTGGTCTTTAAGTGATATTTTCAATTAAAAATTCAAATCTTGGCTGCTGATAGGGAGAGGATGCATCTTGTGGTAGTGTGTTCTTCCAGCAGCGTTTTTATGTGGGTTTCTGTGGCTAAATAAAAATGTTAGAGAGGGAAAAAAAGCCCTAAAGCAAAACAGGTTGAAGATAATGATATGGAGGGGAATACTGTCCCTTTTATTTATGGAAAAGTGTGAGTTACTGGTTTGTATATGACAAAACAGAGACTGAGAGGAGAAAGTTTCCCATTAGTTTCACACCCTATAGAATAAATCCTGTGATTGCACTAGGCAGGAGATAGCTGGGGAGAACATGTAAGAGAAACCTAAAGCAACAGTTTTTTTACAAATTTGCTATTATTTGCATTCAGTGAATTATGCAATTTAAAAAATGGACCATTGGGGCATGGCAGTGCTTTCAGTAATGCAGAGAGGGTAGATATTCCTAAGTAGAGTATTCAGAAGCACATCCCCAGGAACAACACTACCCTTAAATCAGCCTCTCTGATTCAGGGGAGAATTTTTTTCATAAATAATACAGATCAGAAAAAAAAAAAAAAACACATTAACATGTTCTTCCCTCCCATCTTTATTTGGAAAGCTTGATACTTCAAAATATTCCCACTGCTTCCAGCCCCCTTTGCACAAGTGGGATGAAGTGGGAAGGTAGGAAGAGAGGGAAACGTGTGAGGAAAAATACAACAGCACAGTCTTCCTGAAACAACTGAAAAATGTTTTTCACGCTGGTTCCTTCCAGTTTCACAACATCTAAATAGATGCTGCCTTGGAACAAGTCAACGTTTGATGCAAACAACCTCAGAGCTCAGTCTGTGCAAGGAAAAAAAAAGAGTCTGTTTTCATTTTCTAGTCTCTCCCTATCTTGTTTCAGGGTTTTTGTTTAAATCAACACTTTCCAACTGTGTAGATTTTAGCTGGAGGTTTTTTCCCTTGCTTGTTTGTTTTGGAGAGGAGGGGGGTTGTAATTTCCCAACGTATGGGAGATAAATGAGATGTTTAAAGCGCCTCAGTGGAGTGGCATAAAAGCTGGGAAATCAGAGAGATTGTAAAGCTATGTTTGTTTTAGAAATAAAATAAAATAAATCAAGCAAGAGCAGGTTAGAGCTGCTAATACTGAGCTGATTAAGAGCAGCAGTTACATAAAAAGCAGCTAGAGTCCATATTGTAAGTAAGTATTATTGCAGCCATGAGAAATGCAGCTCCGAAGCTTTTAAGGGCTGGTGTGACTTCTTTTTTTTTTTTTTTTTTAATATGAATTAAGTGCTGATGAAAGGTATGAGACTGACAGCTTTGCAAACTCAGTGTTGCTGTTTAATCACGTAACCCAGGGTAGTGCCTACAAGACCTGCAGGAGCAAGTTGTCCCAGACTTCTGTTGTCTCTGATTTTAGGGACAGAAATCACTGAGTCTCCAGTTCAGGATAGGAGGAATTAGGATCTATTTGTAGATCTATAAAAGAAAAAAAATCCATGAATTAGTGAAGTTAGGAAGTTGTGGAGTCCCCATTCCTGGAGGAATTTAAAAGGTGTGTGGGTGTGACACTTGGGGACATGGGTTAATGGTAGGCTTGGCAGTGCTGGGGGAATGGTTGGACTCAATGATCTGAGAGGGCTTTTCCAACCTAAGGGATCCATGGTTCCAAGTCTCATAATCCCAAGCCCTTCTGCCACCACTAGGTTGTCCCTCAGACCCCAAATGCCTCCCACCCCTTCTGCAAAGCTTGAGGCTGGTGAGAAGTGGAAACCTCCAGCTCCAACGAGGCAGGGAAGCAAAGGGTGCTGCTGTTCTGGTGGTACTGAACCAAAACACCCCCAGGAACTGGATGTGCAGGATCTGAGGAGGAGGGAAGGCTGCTCTTGCCCTGGGTTTCACCCAGTATGTTGGAAATGTGCAGCAGCCCTGGCAGGTAATTCCTTTTCCCTTTAGAGGGAGTAAAAGCCATGGGGATTGACTGAACCCATTGAGGGAGGTTTGTGTCTGCTTCCTTTGGTAAGAACAGAGGGGCTGCTCTCCACAAGCTCATGGCAGGTTGATGGTAGTGGATATTTCTATGACTCACAAGGCACTATAAGCAGGAATTCCCACTGGGAATTATGGAAATTATTTGAAGTCAGTTTTGATTAGACCAGCTCACTTTTTTTCTGCTGTTGAAACATTTCTTTGTGATGCTCTGCTCAACAGCAGTGGAATAATTTGCCCCGTTTGGAGCATTATTTGAGCCTTTTGGTTTCAAAGGCTTCTTCCTTATAGGACCATTTTAGAATGGAAACTGTTGAAAAGGAGAAATCATACATTTTGTTTAAAAAAACAAAAACACAAACAACAAAATCCCCTCATCCCTGAATTTTCAGACCTGAAGTCTGAAAATATAATATCACTATAAATATATACTTGGTAGGAAACAAAAAATCACATCTCTGCAAGTTCCACTGGAATTTCCTACAGTTCCTTCTGTTTTCTCAGTTTCCCTGATGTCTCATGGAACATGGGACATATCCTGACCTGGCTTCTGAGTGGGTCTCCAGGAAGGGGCAGCTCAGGATGAAAACACCTCTCCAATTCCCCCTTGCATCATCCCCTTTGCATCTCAGCCTTTCCCAGGGAAGACTGAAGGGCTGGAAGGGCTGCACAGCACCAGGTGATCCATCCCATCCTAAGGCAGCAATCCTTAGGAATCAGGGGATGGAGAGGCTGGAAGTCCCCTTCTCTCAGTCCATGCTGGAGGAAGCCCAGGCGTTGGCATCTGCAGTGTGGGGAAGCCCACACAAGGTGGCAAAACCTTCTGCAGCTGGAATTTGCATTTTCTGACCACAGCAAACAAGGAAATAACCCCATTTAGTTCTCTTTGTGTACTAGGTTTTGAAAAAAACAGGATTTATACAGATGTGTATAAGCTAAATATTGAAATACGACTGAAACAACATTTTAGAGCTTAGGCCCACCGGTATATTCCACTCCAAGCAAATGTGCAGCATCAATTGGCAGCTGCCTGGAAGAAAAGATATGAATAGAGACAGCAGGAATAAGTTGCAATGGACCAATTGAGCTGTTTTTAAGAGAAGAAAATAAGGGCAATTGCTGATTTCTTTGGCCTTGTTCTCAAGTGCTCTGTGCCACAGCAAAGACTTGTGATGAATTTGCACAGGCTTAGCTGATATGTAAGGAAAAGAAAAGGATCTTCCATTCTTGTATTTTGTTTTATTGGCAGGAAAAACCTATCTCTCCTGTGCAAGATGGTGCTAAGGAATAGAAGAAAGATGAGAGTGATGTCCCTGAGCACTGCAATGAGCAGTGAGTGAGTGGGATTGGAGGGACGCAGAGTCCAGGGAAGGAAAGCCTTGTCCAATGTGTAGGAAAATTGGTGTGTGGTCAGTGGTGAGGCAAAGGCAACTTTTGTGAGTCCCTCCTGTCACACACCCCTGTCCCTGGTGCCCCTGAGGAGTGCTTGGTGTGCTGAGAGCTGTCCAGGGTCACACAGCTCAGCTCAGGATCCCTGGGAGCACTGAGTGTGTCTGGATTCCTCATGGTGGCTGGTGAGGAGGTGCTCAGGACTGGCTGTGTAAATGTGTAAATGCTCATTGGTCTCCTCTGGAGCTCAGGTTTCACCATCAGACAAGAAGCATTTTCCACCATGGCACATTGCTTCCCACTGAAGTGAGGTGCCACAGCAGTATCCTGGAGGAAATTCCTCAGCTATCCCTGCAGGTGCAGAGGATGTCCAAGGATGTGAGGGTGAAGCAGAGCTCTGTGCCTGTGAGTGGTGCCCATGAGGTGGGTGTCACCTCCAGGTGACAGAAGGTGTGTAAGGATAAGCTACACCAAAAGCCACTCTGGAAGTTCTGTCCACTCCTTTGTGCATCCTTGCCCATGCATTCCTCACTCAGTGCCCGTTTGCCATGTTCCTGTGGCTGCATGGTGACAGTCCCCCTGGGCTCTCCAGGGTTTGTGTGTCTCTGAGGTGACATCCCCACAGACACCAAAAATGTCACGGAGCCAAAACATAAAGGGGATGGTCCCAAATGCAGCATCCTGAATGAAGGCATCCCTAGAGCCCTGATTGCTGCATGCTGAGGGATGTGGTGGGGGAAGGCTGCTCTGTGCTTCTCCCCTTCCCTCATTTCCAGAATGTGGCTGGTGTTGGAGGTGGAAGAACGCAACTGCTGGACCCAAAGCAGATGATGTGACCCTGTCCTTACAGCCAATGTCACCTTGCTTTTGTCCAGGCTCCAGGCTCAGACCTCCGTATGGGTCTGCCCGTCCCTTGTGGTTTGACCTGTGCCAGGTGACAATTGTCCACCTTTCCCCAAGCAGAAGAGGGCCAACACCTCCAATTCCAAACGGGACTGGAGCAGATGGGAAGAGCCATAAACACACCCACGTCTCAAACCTTCTTGGCCAAGTGCTGGCCAAAGTGGCCACATGCACTGGAACCCCCTGAGCAAGGGGATGCCCCTGATCCTTCCCCTTCTCCTGGCATGGCCAGTGCTCTGTGGGGTGGGAGGAAGGGCTGGAGCCGGGCAGAAATCACTCCCTGGCACTGCACTCAGCCCTTCCGCTCCGTCTCTAAGTCCCTGACACATAATCTTGGTCCTGATTTGGTCTCCACCTCATCTGGCTTGTGTAAGCTGCTTCCCGTGACCTTTCCTCAGCGGAGGGAAGGAGGGGGAGGGATGGGGGGCATGCTAGCAGAGCCAGACCCTCCTGCCAGCGGGCAGAGGGTGCTCTTGCCTTGCATATCCCGCTCCCTCCGGATAGCCGAGGCTGTTCCCCTTTAAACCAGCCCTTCCTTCCCAGGCGCTCCAGCCCTGGGATGCCCGAGCATCCCCGAGCATCCCCGAGCATCCCCGAGCATCCCCGAGCATCCCCGAGCATCCCCGAGCATCCCCGCTGGCCCAGCGCGCCGGCGACGGATCTGCTTCATTAATATTCCTGCTCGGGTGGGAGGGTGGAGGGAGCGCTGTGTCTAACCTACTTTATTCAAATAGAAAATGCGTGTGGTGGAGTGAGAGCCGAGATACAGGCTCTGCCGTAATTCCAGATTTAATTGGAAATTTAGTAAATCTGCTAAAATATTTAGTGGTTTCAATTTTTTCCCCCTCTTCTGTAAGAAACAAAGGATCCCGGTTTATCGTGTGTCTTTCAACAACTTTAATTTCATTTGTAGATTAAGGATGGAAGTAGCATTTCCACTCGATTGCATACTGGGCATTAAGGAGACAAAAACGTTCATTGTTTTCCCGAAGTCGGAGGGGTTTGTGCAGACATTAAGCTGTAGGTGGCATTCTTTATACCTGACATCAGGAGCTTTTGTCAGCCCTTCAGCTGACAGGATTCTCTGCTGACCCCTCTGAGGTGTGTGCAGCAGTGAAAACAACCAAACCATTTCTACCAGGTGATGAGGAATCAGGGAGAAGTGGGACAGTCTTATCCCAACCCACTGGGGCAGCGGCTGCTCACAAAAATCAGTAATTCCATTTTGTTTTTGGAGGGACCATCTGAAAGAATTAAAGAGCCAAGAGTTGGTGGCCTTTCCTATAACAAAGGCAATAGCAACCCTGGCCCAAGAAGTGAGCGTGAAACCTTCAGGTGTATAAAAACTCATATTCATGGGTTTGGAGCAAAATCTGTCCCATTGAACACTTATTGGGGCCTGGGCTGAGGTTAGAGGATGGGATCCTGGGCTCAGACCCTGGAGAGTCACTAGTTTGTGGTTAAAACCAGCATCAGGCCCATTTCAGGGTGGTATTTGTACCCATCCAGGACAGGGGGGTGACTGCAGATAACAAAAGTCGTATTTCCATGTATATTATATAGGTAAACTCCTGCTTTGGCCTTAATTTTCCAGCTTGGTCTTAAAAGTCCACCATGCATGAAGGTAATCTCCCAGTCAGAGATGTTTTTGGGGCTGTCTTGCAAGTTTTGTGTTGTTTGTTTCCCAACAATGACCATTGCTTCCGTGAAAATTGGTGGGAGTTTGTCCCTCAGCTCAGATGGGAGGAGAGTGCACGTGCAAATCCAACCTCTCCAGTTTTACTATTTTTTTTTTTAATAATCCTTTGCTTGTATTTTCTCTCAAAAACTCAGCCCAACCCCTTCTGAAGCCATCTTTCTGTAATTCTTTTAACTACTGTAATGCAAACACACTACAAAAGCTCCTCGAGAAACCAAGGCTTTTGTGAACACCAGGCGTGAGGAAGAAAATTGTCGCCTAACCTTTCAGCCATCCTCGTTTTCAGGGGAGCAAAGGACAATCTCTGGAGACGTAGTTGGGTTTGGTTTTTTTTTATCTGTGGCAGTTAAATCAGATTTATTAACATGCCACGTTATGAAGGTGGGAAGTAACATTTGTTTTCCTGAGCCTTAAGGGAATTTATCCTGCCGTCATTAAACTGGATTTTAAACCACCATTTAATGTTTTGTTATTTTTTTCTCGGGTAGTTGGGGCTTTTTTTTGGTTGGCTTTCTTTTTTTTTTTTTTTTTTTTTTAGCATCCAGTGTTAATCCTGCAATTGGAAACCACAGTGGATAGAAGTACTGTGTAACTTGCTTCCAGAACAAATAAGGTACAGCAGCTAATTTTAGTTTTAGGTTTCAAGGAGGGGGAGAGGAAGGGGGTAAGGCAGCACCTTCCCTTTATGCTGTGAGACAGCCTTCAAGTGCGAAAGCAGAAATTCCCAAGCTGAGATCTGGTGAATGTAGAAAAGGTTCATTTTCAAAATTGCAACAGCCTGTACTTAGGTGATATTAGAAGACACCATGACAGTAAAGTAGTTTTATGCATAGCGGCTTAGCTAACATTTTGAGAACTAGTTTAGTGAAGCTATCAGGTTTAAAAATACCAAGCCACAAAGTTTTAATGAAACTATGCTTGGATCAAAGTACCATAAAGAGCATCCAAGAACTGCTTAAAAGATCCTTGAGTGGAAATTAGAATGGATCTTCAGGATTTATTCTGTAAAGCCTGTCTATTTTGACCTTTTTTCAGTCTCATATTAAGGCAGCTGAAAGTGTGTTTTGTTTGGCTAATGCTGGGGACTCGCTGGAGCTATTAGGTCTGTTAAACTGAGGCTGCCACTAAAGTTTTAGTATGCATTAATTGACTGATAAGGACTTGGGAATCAAATGGCTGAAGGAAAGGGCTATCACAGATTTCTTTTTTTCCCCCCTTCCTTTGCTTTATTTCTCTTTGCACTTCATTTACATCCTGAGCCCTATTGGTGATCCAGATTTGAATAAAGCCACAGCTTAAGCAGCGATTAGATCTCAATAGCTTGGATTTTCAATGAAATTGTGGCATCGTTTTTTTTGCCACGCGTATTTAGCGGGAGGTGTGAAAATTGACACCTGGTGCAACTTTATCTTCGCAAACACTGCCTCGTTTTATGCACAGACTTCCCCCTCGTGCACAAAACATTTGCAGATGCGCATAGATAGACGTGTGTATAAAATCCTCCTGAAATTAGGGTATTAGTTGATAGGCCTTTGACTCTGTCAATGTCAGGGGTTAGTGGGAAACAAAGACAGGGCTAAGGAAAGCTTTGCAAGAATGGAGGGAGATAAGAAGACCTCCCCCTTCCCCAGGTTAATTTTTTAAGCATGTCATCTTAACATTCAAAGCAGTGATCCTGCAAACGCTATTAGAAGAAGAAAACCATCAGGAATATATAATGCAGTAAGGGAGTTTTATTTTTTACATTCTGATGTTATTATCATTACTGTTATTATTATTATTATTATTTGGAAGCAATATGTTTAAAGTTCACCTGCTAATCCTTAAGCTGCTGATACGACGATGTCAAAAATTATGGGATTTGGTGATTCTCATTATTGTTATGTATTGTTCTTCTCTAGCATTCCAAATTAATATTTATAAATGCCAGGAAGAGTAGTCTTTTTATAGACATGAGAGCTCCCCAACTCCATTTTTATTTTCTTTTTAACAAATAAACATCGTATCCAATATAGATGATTGCATTTAGGAACAAAAATTATTTCCCAAGCAATCCATTTGACGCTGACTGGAGGTTTTTTTAACTTCTTTTTCTGCCATCAAGATGACAACCTGTCGATGTGACCTCCCCTTGCTACCATTCTCAACAATCATTGTCCAAATTCAAATAAATACTGATTGCAATGAGCGTGATCAAACTGACACAAATACTGAAATGGGTCTGAAACTCTACCAGAAGACTCTTCAAGCACCAGTGAAATAAAACCAATGGCTGGGAAGGAATTTTGATTCGTGGTCACCTTCTTAATTTGAAGCCCTTCCTTTCTAGGGGAGTCCTGTTTTTTTCCTGTGTGATTTGTCCCAAGGACACAGCTCCCTCCTGATGGGTATGATCATAGAATCATGGAATATCCCAAATTGGAAAGGACCCACAAGGATCATCAAAGTCCAACTCCTGGCCCTGCACAGGACACCCCAACAATCCCACCACATGCCTGAGAGTGTTGTCTACCAAGAGAGACTAATTATCCTTCGGCTGCTCTTAGCCAAAGGAGGGATTGTTGTGCTGTTATTCCAAAGTGGGGAATGGGATTGCTGGGTGGGAGAGACATGGACACATGCAGCCTTGGTGAACAATTTTGGACTTGCCTGAAAGTGCTGAGGGAAGGACATGCACTCCCTGCAGCAGGTTTACATAGCTATTTTTAACCAGTCCGTCCAATTCAACAAGAAATGAAGAGAAAAAGAAGAAAGAAAAAAAAAAAGGAAGAAACTCCAATTCCTGCTGACCTGCACAGCTGCCTTATTTCGGGCTTTCTATCCAGTGAGAAAAAAAAAAGTGTGCCCCAATTACCAGGCAAGCAACTCAGATCCAGACTGCTTGTGAAACTCATTTCTGAAACATTTGCAATGAGGGCAGCGATCACCTGGCCCATCTTAAGAGAAATTCCCAAAATTATCAGCACTGCATACAGAGGAAATATTCTGCAAAGGATGAACATCTTCAAGGTTGCACTGGGCTGGTGTAACTGTCCCAGCATCTGGAGGCTTTGTGGATATCTGTCCACCCCAGCTTCATCTCTGTAGTGAAGGACATGATTCATTCTTGCATCACTCTCTGCTTTTGGGGATAAATCTTTGCATGAGCTCTTTCGGGGCGATGCCTGGGGTTGAGACTGGGGACATCTGATGGATCTGATGGAACAGGGGACTGGTTTAAATTCAAGCAGGAAGGAAGAGAAGAGATGGGCACAGCCAGGATGATTTATCCTGGCTTGATGTGTGCTGAAGGCTGCTGGTTGTGCAGAGACTGATTGTGGGAGGGCTGAGGCTGCCGAGCTTTAATGGACCGTGCTGCTGTAAATACAGAGAGACGGGAACTGATGGAGAGCATATTCAGGCTGGATATCAGAAGGGAGTTTGAGACTCTCAGACAACAGAGATTTGGGAATGGCCTTGGGGCAAATGCTCCAGTTCATTTGAAGCTGAGGCTTGTTCAGCCTGTGAAATGGGATTGTATGACTTGGTTGCTGGGGAATGTGACGGGAAGGACTTGGTGATTAAAGGGGGCCCTTCTTGTCCTCAAATGGGTTTTAGGATGTTTTAGTTTCCTCTTTGGTGCTGGAGGTGCTTCCCAGAAAGTCCTGGAGCTGCTGTCATGTTTTGATGACCATGGCAATTGACACTGATTTTCAGGCTTTTGGCACATTCTGACAGACATGGATGGAGTGAGTGTGCCCTGGCTGAAGAAATACCTGCCTTGTAAGTGTTGGCTCACTCTGCTTGTGGGATGAAGGGCTGTAGTTTTGGTACAATCAAACGTTCCATCTTGACCTCTCAGCGGTCTGGGCTGCTTTCACATCCTCAAAAGACATGAAACTGTCAATGACTCCTTTGAGCCCTTCCCTTAAACTGGGGTCTCTAATGTAACATCACATACACTGCAAAAGACCGTTTTTAGCACTTTCAGCATTTTAAAGCTTGCATTTAAAGCAGCCAGTCCAGTGGCTGCCTGTTCTACTTTCTATAATACAAATTGGCATCTTGGCACTTGGTTGGAGAAAGTGAGTACATGACACAAGTCTGGATCAGGAGTCTGGATCTGATAACTCAAACTGCTTGGTGCTGTTTTCTGTTTTCTTGTAGGAAGATACTAATTCCTTTTTCCTCTCAGCTGCTCTCCTGCCACTCACTTGAGGGATCTTGTAGACCTTTTGTTTCCTAAAGACTCTGTGTTTTCCCAGAGGTTTATATCCTACAGGCTACTGTATACAGACACACAGGTGCTCTAAACTAGAAATATTTATTTCTAGACTGGTTTCCCTCTTCTTTAGACATCTATAAAATCAGTGTCACTAGTAGAAAGGAAGAGTACTGAAGACTTGAACGAAGTAGATGAAGAGCACTGAAGACTTGAACAAAGTGGTAATGACCTGTGAAATGGGGCTGCTGTCAGTGTGAAGTGAAAACTTGGGGCTGAACTCATCTCTGAAGTGGTGAAACCCTCTCCAAGAATCCATATAAAGTTATTTTTCCCATGGATATTAACAAATAAGGACATTCTTGGGAACAAAAGTGATGCTCTTCTGAGGGACCCACTCTTGGCAGCCACTGCAGGGTCAGACAGGATCAGATCATCTATCATCAGCTTTTCCCCATGTCAGGGACCCCCTTGCACCCCAAAACTTTGAGTGTCCTTGTCACAGATCTTCCGCGTGTTACTGATGGCAGATGCAGCCAAGCCTTGCCAGAAACCAGAAGCACCAGCAGGTGATTTGCTTCCCTGAAGGAGGACAGCAATGTCATTTCATGGCAGGAGATCCATTTTACCACCTCATTTCCAGCAAAGGAATTCTTTCATTCACTCCAGCCTGCTCCTGGAGCTGTTCCCCAGCCCAGCCAGCTGCTTTGTGGCAGGTACTGCCCTTCTCGTCCCCCCTGCTCTGCAGCCTGTGCAGGGTGGTTTGTAGCACAGAAAGGACGTCACAACTCACAAGCATTTCTCAGGAAATAATTGAGGATATCCTGCCAGGGTTTTTCTTCCAAGAGATGCTTCTGCCACTGCTCTGCTAAGGGAGGAGCTTTGGAAGTCAGCCCAACCACCTTGTCATTGCTCACGACGAGAGTGTTGCAAGGCTGAAATGAAGGATACGTGCAAAGGAAAGGGAAAGAAAGGTGAGGGATGGAGGGAACTGATGTCCAGGCTGCTCAGCAGAAGGCTCATTCCCATCCAAGCAGGGCAGAGAGGAAGGGGAGGGCTTGGAAAGCCTTTCCCATGAGGAAAACTGATGCCTCCTTTGGACAACTTTCCTTCTTTCTTTCTGTGCTTATCATTTGTTCCGCCTATTCACGGGAGGGACTCAAGCAAAACACGGGGCTTTGTGTCCCTCCCCCGTGCCCTAACGAGGGGGGAGTTTCAGGGCTGGCACTGGGGAGTGTGTGCTCACACACCATGGAGAAGGGACCCAGCCTCCCACCAGAGTGGGGACAAGCGGAAAACTGGAGGATAAAAAAAAAAAAAGAAGGGAATTTTATGGCAAATCCGCACCTTCTAAAGTGGGAGTTTCTTAAAGATGTTCTTGGGAAATAGTTTCTGCTTGTGGAGATGTTGATACCTTGAGCCAGCCCAAAGGCTCATGGTTCCTCTTTCATCAGAGGGTCTGTGCAGCATCTCCCAGGGATGCTCTGGACACATTTGTGCCTCACAGCGGGTCAGTCCCCTTCAATCCTACAGATTTATGGCCAGCGTGTCCATAAATCCTAAAGGCACAGATTGCCAGATACAGGAAGCACATATTTTTAAAAAAGAATTTTTTAAAAAAAGAATATTTATTCTCTTCTTTCCCTTGGCATCTCTGTCCATGGCAGGGGGTTGGAATGCAATTATCTTTAAAGTCCCTTCCAACCCAAACCTTTCTAGGATTCTCTCTGATTCTATGATTCTGTAAATAGTGGCCAAAGCCATCAGTCTGGCCATCAGTTGCCTGACTCAGAATGGTTGCTATTAAATATTTCAGGCCACCAGTCTTGGCAAATAAAGTGTTTGAAATCAGAATCACTCTGGTTGCAGGTAGAGTTGACAATTCTATACCAGGGCATCTTTAATGTGTTCCACCAGAAGACCAACGTAGGGGTTTTTTCCCTGCCAGTGGCTCAGACTTGTGTGGGTTGGATGTTTGCCTTGCTCATTTTGCTCCTGCTGCTGACAATGGACATTTCAAAGAAAACAATGATGATTTCTTGGAATAAAATGTGCTTGTAAAGAGAAAAAAAAATCTCAGAGCCATTTGCTGAGCTTTTATCATTGCTCTTGGGAGCAGAAAGGAAATTGGCTGCGTGCTGCCTGTGAACAAAGTGCTTTTCACGCCCTCCTTGAAATCCACCCATGTTTGGCCAAGTTATCAGTCGAATGCATGTTCTTTAGAGGTTTGTTGAAATTTGGCTGTTTCATTTCTCTGAAGACACAGTCTGCCCAAAGCTGTTGAATGGGAGAGGGACATTTTTCCCCAAAACATGCCTGACTTAACTCCCTGTGTTGATTGAGCACATCTAAGGGTAGCCAATGAGTGAGCCAACAAGAGCCCAACACTTTGTTCCATGTGAATAAATCACTCTCAAATTTCTTTTAATTCGTAACGTACAAAAAACCAGTATCTTGGGTAAAATCTTGCTGATTACAAATCTGGGTTATGAACAAACTTAAAATGAGTGCTAAAGTTGCAATATTGAGCACTCAGTGGCTGAGGAGCTCTCAGAACTTAAACTGCCTCTGCAGGCTTAATTTGCCTTCCTACTGCCTATGGCTTATGATAATTTTTAATTACCCAATCACATGATATCTTTTCCCACAGGGTCCTTGCTTCTTTGCCACACAGGATGGACAAAGATCTCTTCACAGGTACTCAGTTGGTTTTTCTTTTCATGCTTATTCATCATGTTGTCCAAAACCAGGTGTAAATATGGATCTACTAATTAAAAACACGTATATTTTAAATGGCAAAACAATTTTACTTCTGATTTATCCCGTAATGTAAACAGGGCCCACCATGGAAGCAGGCAAGAGAAAAGACACCTGTAAAATCTGACTTTGACCAGTCTTAGCAACAATTTTTGCCTCCTTAATGCTGTTTGCCTTCAATAATTTAACTTTTTATAAAACTGGAATGATAATGCAGCACTATCTGTCTGGAAAAAGTCAACCTCTTTATTGCTTGAGAAGTGTTGCAATACAACGGTGATGGGGTCCTGTATAAACCAAGATAGGCAGCAAAACTCCGTATTTAATACATGCCCAGCACACAAATAAAACGTGAAAAATGTTTCATTTTGGTCTTTAAGCAACAGAAGGAGCTGAGGAGGAGGTAGCAGGAAGCTTAGAATTGGAAAGTGATAGCTTTGGCAATGCAGTGCAATGATTGAAAATGACATCTTCCACGCACCCAATTAAAATTCATACCTTTTAACCTCCACAGCCATCTGAGATCTGTATCATTAAGATTGATTCAACAAGATGCCTTGATATTCTAAATTATTTGTATGCCTGGTATTCCAAATAAACATTTGTGAAATTCATTTCAAAAGATGTTAACACTCGTGAAACCCATGTGCCCCAGAGGGATTATATAAATTTCCATGTCAAATATTTGAAGCAAAGCACTTGTACAGAAACAGTGTTTTTTGTGTTTTGATGCCTTTCATTTCCATAAACTAGATTACTTTCTGAAATTACTTTCACACAGAGAACAGTTTCTATTGAATTCCAGTCAGTGAGCTCCTTGGAGTGTGATGTGAATAAAATATGACTGGGTTATGTAGCTTCCAGGATGCATATGCATCTGTGCTGTGTAAGCAGGGAAAACCAAGTTTGGATTTTATCTTGAAGTGGCTTCATACACAGAGATTTACTGTCTTAAAGTAATTGCTAAACAACTCCTTCATTTATAACCTAACAAGGAAGCTCTCTAGATTGCTGAATCCAGCCCCTCTACCTGGCTAACAATGACATGATCTCCCTCAGTAAGCAGAGATTTGCTGGCAGGCAGCAATTCCTGGCTGTCCGTGGCTCTTCAACAGAAAAGTTTTATCTGCTTCTTGCAAACACTGATTCTGCCAAAAATTCACACGCACACATACACACAAAAATAGATCTGAGCAAACATTGCCTCCATTGTGCTTGTTTTGCCAACCCTGTGAAATGATCAAATACCAGGTATTTAAATGGGAGATGGAAGGAAGAATTTTGCCCAGGGTATAGTGGAGGGAAGCAGCTGTGAGATTAAGTGTTTTTACATAAACTACACACACAATCTCCATTGTTATATAATATCCCCCATGCGGGTGTCTTAGGTCAGCTTCTGGAATTGCTTCTAGAGAAGAGGGTGAAATGCCAACTCTGGGGAAAAATTCAGGGCTCAGCCCTGCATCCTGCAGCAAATCCTCTAAGTGCTCCTTGCTAAGAGCACACCTAGAGCTGGGTGAGCCCCCTGAGCACCCTGGAGAAGCACCTTGCTGCTCAGATCTGCATTTTTGCAGTTGTTCAGAACCTGGAACTCCCTTGTTCACATCAGAAGAAATTTCACATGTGGAAATTGAGGAGCCAGGTCACTGCAGCCAAGACTGAACGCTGGGTTCGAGCTGTTCTCTCCTGCTGTGGCAGCTGTCCCTCTGCCCAAAAAGCAGATGCCTGCCCTGGTTGGGGTATGTAAAGATTCATTTGCAGCCCAGATAGCATTTGGTTTGCTTTGCCTCGTGGTAGTCCTGGGGTCAGATCCTCTAACCAAGAAAGAGATTCCCCTACTTTAGCCTGGAAGTGCTGAATTATTTTGGGTGCCTATCAGGGGTGCAAATGCCACAGCTGAACTAAGCTTGATGCTTTCAGCTCGTGTGGATGTGGGCTCCTAGGAATGGAAATTTGCTTTCAGCTGGTGAGAGGTGTGAGGTTTTTCATGTTTTTCTGTGAGACTCAAACCAGCACTGTCCAGAGGGGATGAGAGAAGGAGTGAATTCCAAACAGGCAGAGATGTGGTGATGGGAGACACTGAACCAGTCACAGCTCTCCTGCAGCTGTAGTTTTCCTATATGAAAGGGCAGGCTGCTGGGTTTTTCCTCTTTTTATTTTATAGCCAACCAGAAACCTCTTGATATCCTTGAAAAAGTCAAAACTATGGGGAGAACATCTTTCTCTGTCCTTTAATGACTTTTATCCTTCTCTCTATTGCCTCACTGTTCAGGGGCATGGGCTCCAGACCAGCAGCATCTTATTTTCCCTCTTGTCACCTACTATTTTCTATTCTCCCATGTTTAGACAGGTCCTCAATAAGGAGAAGGGAAATGAGTTAATGCATCCCACAGCTGAAGTCAGCAGAATACAACTTTCCTGTTTTTAGGATGTTTCACACATTTTGTTAAATGTAGCTTTTGTGTAGCAAGAAAAACCCAGTAAATGTTGATAGAAAAGGAAAGGAAAAAGCTGAAACCAGTGATGCTGAAGTGGAGCCTCATAAGAAGATTTCCTAGAAGATTTCAGGTTTGATTCCCCTCTGAAGTGGCTGGTTCAAAGCAGTGCTGAGGATGCCCAAAGCCTGCCTCAGGCACAAGCCAAGGGGATGTTACACCCACTGAGGGGAACAAGATGCCCATGGCTCTGCTGTGGCTGGCGTGGGCAGGGGCTGCAAGGGAGGGTGAGAACAGTGAACAGCAGAAGGAAATCCAGCTCACAGGTGTCTCCTGGTTCTGCTCCTCCTCCTGCTCCTCCCCATGGCTGCAGTCCTTTGGCTCTGGTAGCAAAACCTGTTTTGCCTGAGTGGCAGTAAAGCTCGAATTGCACCGAGTCACATCTGCCAGAATGTCACTGCCGGCTCCTGTGCTGTAACTCGGGGAGGGCAGGTGGAGA
>VZTT01016673.1:0-11778 GCA_013400855.1 Buphagus erythrorhynchus | reverse complement strand
TTTGTTTTTTTTTGTTTTTTTCCTTAACAAAACCAATTATTCTGGGCAGTAATCTTATGGACATTCCAAGTGTTTTGATTCTTTATGCTGTGGTTTCATAGGAAATACGATAAATCTATAGGTTTAAAAATAATGTAGGATTTTTTTAATTTGTCAGAATGCAATGAGAAAAGGCTATTCCTTGATTTGTTGGTGGTTTGTTTTGTTTGCCTGAAATATTGCAGTTGCAAGAGTATCCTTCAGGTCCAATAATTTATTTTACCGAAAGACAATCTTCTTAATTAGCTGCATAGTGCACAAAATATGTTATAAACATATCTGATTGTTTTACAAGATAGATCAGATACATTTTCACCATCTAAGTGGTAAAATGTTTGGTTTCTAAAAGTAGCATAGAATACTGTTTGAACAAGTAGTTTTACAGGCATTAGTAACTTATCTGTCACATATAACTGAATCTAGAGCTATTGGTGTGACACAGAATTACAGCAGTCTTATTATTGACTTAGCAAATGAAGATATTTGAGTGACTTGTACAAGATTTTCCTGGAAAAGCAGAATTTTCATTTTGACATGGGGCCTGGAACTATCTGAAGGGAGAAGAAAATATTGTCTAAGAGCCAGGTGAAAAAATTTCTTACAAAGTAAAGTAAAATTCTAAAAAACTCACAGAACTAGGAAGAAGTGTATTGACGAAACAATTATTTCCTCATCCCTAAAGACAATTTAAAAAATTCTTCTAGGCCCTATTAAAGCACTAATTTTAATTTATAGAAAAGTTCTTGTTCCCAACCTGCTCATATGGAGACATAAGACTGAAACCTCTTGCACCTTGATCTCCTACAGAGAGTACTATGATAAACGAAGCATATATTTCTAATTAAGAGTCAATAAAACAAACTGCTCAACATGTCCCTCTATTACTGTACTGGATGTAATTGTTTTTAAAATACTGAGCTTAATCCAGTATTTTAATATGATCTAGGGTTTAATCAAAATCATGATTACAGCATATTTTATGATAATGTCTCATTTACTCCACATTTCAGAACACAGTAGCATAGTATAGGATTAAAGGCTACATGGCTGCCTCTGTCTCTACCACAGTTTCTTTGTGTCCGGGGAAAGATGTTACCCCTCTGAACCTCGCTTTAAAGTTCTGTGAAATGTGGATAATTGCACCCTTCCTGCACAGTTGCCTTGAGTTCTGTCAGTGTGCCACACATCATATTATCATCCACTTCTATTTCGTGATGCTATTCGTTAGAACTTGGAATTGTTAAGCAAGCTATTAGGCTATAATTAAGGAAGTGGTGCCTGAGTATGCAGAGGTCCAAGTGAAGACATGCAGATAGCTAAAAGTATTGTGTAAAGATTTCTAGAGTTCAAGCTGAAAGTCTGTCCTGAGGCTGAACAAGCTCGGGGAAGATTCCTAGATGGCTTTGCTTTGACAAGAGCAGAGAGATGGCTTTGACAATTAATGAGAGTAATAACTTGGCTGGTTACTGAAGTAGGTTTATCCTACCCAGCTGCATTATGTCTCTTGCCCAGCTTAGGCTGAAGCCTCCTATTTCTCATCCATAACTATTTCTGTTGCCTAAAGACATGCATGTCAGGTATGTTTTCTATGGAAGTATGTAGCAAGCAGTGTGCAACCATTTTTTCAGGGACAGTAGATTTTCCCCCACATATGGACAGGGACTGGTCTGCCTGCTGCATCATGGTCATATATGGTCAGTTCATAATCATTCCATAGTATGATTTATCTTGTATGTATAATGAAGAACAGTTTGTCTCTGAACTTTACAGCTGGCATCTTGTGAACAGTCATGATATTATATGTGCTTTGTTCCTGAGGAGGGAACAGTCTTAGCACTGCAATGTGTTTGTGCTCTGGTACACTCCTGTGATCCACTTTGTTTTGAAGACAGCTGACAGATCCCACAGTGTCAGTGCTGATGTGAGTCTCCTTTCCCTGGCCATAAGGACACCATCCATCAGTGCCATCAAAGCTATCATCCCGCTTCTTGTTTGTGAGGGAGTTGTGTGAAGTGTTTACACCTCATAGTTTCCCAGTAAATGACAATAGACATCAGTTTGTATCTTTCTCATGAGTTTGAAACTTTCATGAAGATGAATGGAGTGTGTCACATCAAATAAGCTCAGTGCCCTGCACTACTGTATTGGGATCCTTTCAGAGTTCCACCTTTGTGGAGTGCATTTCACCTGCATTGAGCATAGATATTGAAATAGTTGTGCTGTTTCAGTCAAAACATTCATTGTTAGGAGAACATATTAGTATCATTTACTGCAGGCTGGTGTGCTTTTTACGGGTGTTTGTTATCTTTAATCAAGTGGAATATTAATAAAATTACATTATTTTATAGTCCTGTGTTTGCAAAGATTACACTGTTTACCTTTACAAAAAATAGAAAAGGCTGTATTGAATTAATTTTCTTTTGCATGTATGATTTCACACATTTTTCTGTCAATGTTACATGAGTAGATTTGGGTCAAATTTGTGTTAATTTGCTATATTGGAAGTGAACTTTAGGAAGTTTACACAGTGGGAGCTGATGGGAACATATCTACACACACTGAAACCTTTGCTTCCTTTTTTTTAAACCCCTTGACTTCGGTGTAGTTTAGTTGACCTCGTTTGTAATATAGAACACCATTTTAGGATGAAGGAAGTAGTGTGCGAATAGAAAAAATGGTTAAATTAAACATTGTTTCTGAGTGATTTTCCTCTTCTGCATAAATGTACACATAGGAAACCTAGGACTACATATGCTGTTTCTAGCCACATGATCTGTTGAAGTTTTTCAGAATCAGTTTTCTACTAGTCCTTATTTTTAAAGCAGAAACACTAAGTAGTGAGTCCTACACTGAAAACTGAAAATCATTTGGCTGGTAGCATAAACTGAACAAAAATGTTCCTCTCATACTATGGAAAGTTTACTAGCAACTTCTTTTCATTCAGAGTCTATCACCCTTTTTCATAATGGATTCTCAGAATATTTTAAGAACAGATTATATCTGCACATTTTCTATTTCCTTCTGTGGTGCATCTTTTCTTTCTCAAAGTACAGCTAAATCTTGCCCTTCTGGTTTTGCTAAACCTTATTTTGTCTCACACTTGAAATTGTATTATAAATTCCATGTGGCAGGGCCTATTCCTTCTTATGGTAGTCTAAAGTGCCAAGAAGAATTTCATGTTGTGTAGAGGTGATAAATGGTTAAAAACTTTTAAAAAAATCTTTTTGGTTATATGCAATCCAGTGGATGGCTTTGATGCTGAAATGCATGGTTTAAACAAACAGGCTGTGTGACATATTCACATTTTAAAGAATCCTAAAATTGAGCTTTTCAGGCCAATATAACAAGCTGAAAGAAAGTAGGAATGAAATTATATATTTTTATGATAATTAATAGCAAGACAGGTTTGAATTATGATAGTGTTACCTTGCTGGTGGAGTGACGTGCTTCACTCATAAGAAAGAAGCAGCAATATGTTTATTCATATAAACAAGCAATTTAACAAATTTTGATAATTAATGCTATAGGGGTTTAACAAGACTCGTTGGCAAGGTACACTTGATTTTTTACTGTGTGGAGGATAGGGTCGGACAAAACTGTCAGGGAGACATTTTATCTCCTGTTGAGTCATGAGTTTCAGAGCAGATCCTCTCAGAGAGGAGTCTAGGTGCATCTGGATCCTCTTCTAGTCTCAGATTTGGTCAACAGCCTATGGCTAAAGGATTAGATGTGCACAGGGAATCCTTTAGACCGCTCAGCTAAGAGGTCAGAGTTTATCATGCTGTTAATCACTCAGTGAGGATCTGTTGTGGGAAGGGATCTCTCAGCTGGAGGAGTAACCTTGAGAGGTGTCCCTGCTCCAGGAGAGATCCTGGCGTGCAGCCCGCTGCCGTCCAGGAGAGCTCCACGGGCCCCGGGCTGCCCGCTATTTATAGAGAGGGATGAGTGACTTATGGTCATATTTGCATACCAGCAAGACGCTGGGTCACCATTCCAGACAGCCCCTGGCTAACATGTCCAGAGTAAGGTGGATGCAGCTATCACAACACCCACTGGTGGTTATGGCTTAAGCTGGGAGGCAGGAGCACACCATGGTTAAAGAAAGTTTATAGCAGAGTGAGGAACAGATCTCAACTCCTCTAGACTTCAACTAAGATAAAAATTTCAAATCTTTGTGCCTCATTCTCTGCTCTTCTGTTTTGCAAAAGGGTTTCACTTTGAATCCTCTGATCTTTTAAGATACTTCTACAAATGATTTCAGTTGCGCTTTTACTGAAAGACAGAAATTTGTATGATATTTTTCATGTCTTTAAACAAGAGAAATCAAAGAAAGAAAACTGCTGTCATGTAAAATAATGCTAGTGTTCATACATTTATTAGCAGTGTAAAAATTCTTGATTCATCTTCTGGCTATATATGAAATGTGGCTTGGTAACTCTGGAAAGTCCAGACAAACACATAGATTTGAAATGTATCTTAGCTATGTGTGTATAACATGGGTCTGCTCTCTTAAAAACCTGGGGTTTGAGTCCTGCTGCACAAATAAATGATAACTCCTGAGTTAATCCTTCTGCAAAATATGGCAAATGATACTTTTCTCTTTCTTAATGAGGCCTTGCTGCATAATAAGGGTTATGTAGTGCACAGAATTATTAACGTCAGATGAAGAGTTGCAACTAGAACTCGTGGCTCACTGCCCATCATATTTTTGCTAGGCCAAAGGGTGCTTTACAGATGTAATTTGCTTGTATACTCTGGCTCTCTATATAAATTTTTGCAAGGCATGGAGTATAATGGATGTGATTAACATATAAGGAGTGCCATGGAGCTCCAGGCATGCCTCATGCAGTTATGAGCTCAGTGTGCCAGGAGCAAAAACTCAGTTGGTGTGCCAGGAACTGTGGGGCTCAAGCACCCTTTGTGCCAGTTGAGTTCATTCATGGGAATGACTGACTCCTGCTGAAAATGTAGTAAGGATAGAGAGGGGTTACTCTGAGACAGCTATTGGAGGACTGTAGACCAAAGTAATAATGTCTGGCAAAATTAAAAATAGAAACCCTGAATTCTATGAGTTGGTGGACATCTACTGAAACAGCTTATTCTGAGGCATTTTATGTGATTTCTTTGTAGGCAAAATGTCCATGAATGTCAATGGGATTTTTTTCTGTGAAAAGAATGCTGGAAGACTTTGTAGTTAGTAAGAACTGTTTTGCATTAGAGATTGTTGAGGAATGGTTTTGATGGGCAAGTTCAATTTCTAAGGACACTCATAAGAGGTACAAGTCCCTGTTAAACAGACCCCTTGTTGATACGAATCATCAGAATTTTGGTGAAGCTGGTGGAGATACAATGCATGTACCAGCTGAGGAACTACTCCCATGAGAAAGATTCAGTCTGAACTCTGCTAATGGGGGTGGAAAGCAAATGGGGGCAGCTTCTACTTATGTCTCCCTTGCATTACCTCTTGGATACCTGACATGGTTGATGGTCAGAAGAAATGTGACTGAAGCTGGATCATGTATCTATGGAGAGGGCAGGATAAGATCCATTTATACCTGCTCCCATTTGTCCTCATGAATCAGTGAGTAACTGCCTGGCCTTTCTGAAGGTGTAGGGTTAAGGGACATTCAATAGTGAGCATCCAGTGTATTTAAACATCTGCTAGTATGTTGCACATATTTTGCTTTCGCTGGAGTTATCAGTAAAGGCTCACATTTCATAAGGTACTAACACAGTATGGCAGAGATTAGTATATCATAGAAGGAGGAGGAGAGCTAAAGTATTATCATATGTAAGCAATTAGTGTAATTGTATTTTTAAAGTGGTGCCTTAAATTGGTTACTTGAAGTGAGTTTCCAGTTTGTGTACAGACAGCAGTAGAAAATAATTTATATATGAAGGCCTCAGTCTTTTGTTTAAGTCAACAGCACATAAAGCATTTTAAGTTTGCTTTTTTATTGTTGAAGTCCCATAATCTATGAACACTTGGTCATGAAGTAGCTTGTTATTAAAATATAATATCATGTTCATCTGTGATTATTATTTTAATTCAGTGCTCAGTTGACTTATACAAAGCTGCCTGAACTCTTTCAGTAACCACTCTCCTTTCGCCTACATTACATTTAATTTATACCATGATGATAAAAAATTTGATTTATTTTACAACAGATCAGTAATTGTGCTCTACAAATAAGTCCGTAATGATAATCAACAGCATTTTCAACATAATTTAATTTGTCTTCTCCCGAGAGGAAGTTAAATGCAGTAATAATAACACTACTGTTATGGACTCTGCTGCAGTTAATCATGGCCTGAATATGCAGACAGCCCCAATATTGTATTGACAGAAATTAAATTAACCATCAGCTTGGGCAATCAGTGGCTGTACAGCTATTAAAAGTAATAAAGGCAACAAAACCCAACCATAGCCAATTACATTTTGACATATAAACGAAAAAAGACAGATGTTTTTGATTTGAAATTTTTATTTCACTGGAGGTAAGGGAGATATATCTTTTCATATACATTATTTCCCATGCCTTAATTAACCCGTAATACATATCAGAGCCTAAGAATCATACTGACATAATATAATATCACAGGTGTATTCTGCATGTCTTCTAACCCAAACATTTCATTATCTCCATATACAGGGGCTTTGTATAGCAAAGGTATGTTAATGCAAAGGTATATATCAAAATGCATGGACAATGTGCAATTAACATTCCAGAAAAATTTCAAGAAATTAGGAAAAGAGGTGTCTCTATGGGCTCAGTGTGGCATGTTTTTCTTAAATTCCTGCTGAGGTGAGAAGCAAAACTCAAAAATTCTGAAAAAGTCAGTAACTTGAGTTGGGTTTGGTAGAGGACAAATTAAGACTTATTATTTTCACTATATGTGTGGTTAGCACTTAACAACTTTTTTCTTGTGTAAAATCAAGCATCCATACAATGGTAAAAATTACTTTTATGCTGTGTTCTCTTTAATATCTCTTTTGTCTAGGAAAAATCAAACATGTATGTGCACTCAAAAGTGACTAGTTACGTATATATTAAACTATAAGGTAAAATTTAAATACTTGCACCTGTATATATATTATTAAATTATAAATCATGCATATTTAAGGGAAAATAGAGTAGATCACACTTAAGGTTTATTTTATGAGGGAACAATGCTTTTACTTAACAAATCAGAGGAGTTACTAGGTAATAAAATCTAAATATATGAATTTGTTTTTAATTTACCTTGTAGTCATTTCTATAGGTTTACAGCTTGAAAAGTATGTATTTCAGTTTATTGTGATTTATATCTTGTGATGAAAATAATGTTTCAGGGTACAAGTGAAATAAAATAGCATAATGTGCCATTATTCTTAATCAAAATCAAACCCAGCATATATAAGAAGAGTATTTTGAGAACTACAGTCTTATCTGTCTCTTCAGACCGTGTTTCATAATCTTACATGGCAGTTACCTGGTCCATCAATAACTTTCTGGAGAGTTTGAAAAACTTGGTATTTTTACAACCATGTCATGAATTGACTTTTTCAGACTGATGACTAAAGACATTGCATTTTAGAAGGCTACAGCTTTATAGATCAGAAAGGAATTCACTTGCCTAATCTCATAGGAATCCATAAGCTTAGTTCAGATCCATTGAAAAACATAAATACATGTTTAATTTGACACATACTATTACCCAAAGAATATGACTTTTCCAGTTCCTGAGCTCTTCTCTGGAAAGGGCCTTAGCCAGGAGAAGAAAGTAATCTTTCATCTCCAAATCTTTTTGCTCTGTAGATTTATTAAATTCAATATAGTTCACTTACATGGGAAAGGAGAATAATCCTGCAGGAACTAGGAGATAAAATTATGTGGCTTGTGTTATGCAGGTCAAGCTAGGAGTTCAAGGCTTTTAGAAATTCCCTTCTGACCATACAACCCATGAATTAAAGTTCTTAAAAAGAAATTTGCCCAGGACAGGTTTTAGAGAAGCCCTGACTGTACAACTGGAGAGACAGAGATGTTTTCATTTTTGAAAAGTTGAAGTGTCTGTGAGCAGTGGATCATGTAAGGCCAGGTTTCCCAAGGCACCTGTTGGATGTTGCTATGCCCCAGTGATGCCCCAGGTTCTCTCTTGTAACATTCCTGCAGACTTCACTTCACCTCTGTGGGAAACCCCTGTGCACATGGAGTAGCCAAGTTCCTCCTGCTATTCCTAGACAAAGTCACGAGAAACATTCTTTCTTCAGCTACTGAATTTCACAAAACATCTAGGAATTTAGTGATCTTTAAATTTTTACTCTTTCAAATGTTACTGCAGTTGGCCAGTGGTTTGAAAAGGTGCAGAGAGACTGACAGGAATGAGGGAGGGATTTCTCTCATTCCATAAGAAAGCAGCTGGAAGCAATCCTTTCCAGCTATTTTGAAGACAGTAATTTTTCAGTACATGTGACAGACCACAAAGTTATAAAGGCTTAATTGGAGCTCCTGTGCAATCTTTGTAGACAACATATTCTTGCCTCACCCCTTAACTATAGGTTAACTATAATTAAATTTCTTCAAGGATAACATTTTTGTATATCATTTTGGTGTATAATACACATAGCATGTACACTTACTTCTAAATATGAATGTTACAATATGCTGTCAAATGTTAATGTTTATATGTAGGTAGGTTTTAGGTATGTCATGTAATGACAAAATTCAGACTTCTTTAAGTCATACAGGATTGAAAACTTCCTTTTCTAGCTATATTTCTGAGTTTAACATTCTTAGTCTTTATCAATAACTTTCTTTCCTCAAGAGCAATGATTTTGTAAATAAATATTGGCACTTGAGGGCCAATATCTGTCATGACACTTCTTACCAGGAAAGACAGACGTATCATTCATGGCTATTTCAGTGATGAGTTCTTTCCCCTCTGTAGCCATGAAGATACATGTCATAACAGAGATCAACTATCATTGTAATGCAATTTTCCTTTATGCAGCATGTGTTGTAAACGGTGTTGATTGCTGACTGAAACTCAGAGAGTGGGAGATATGACTCCTGGTACTCATAGGGCAGGAAATACAACTTAGGGAATAGTGATTATTATATCTGATGCATATTTGCTTTCATCCTATAACTTTCTTCCAGATTGTCTGCAAGTTTCCATAAAGAAATCCATTGCATTAAAATGCAGTCTGGAATTTTTTTTCCTTCAGACACTGCTATATGTTCACTCATATTTGCTCAAAAGAGTAAGATACACATTAAACTAAGCAGCAGGTCACCACTGTATTAATTGTAAATTGATTCAGCAGAATGGGAATCCTAATATAAGGGTCTTTGGGAAAATAAAACCAATCTTTAACTAGCATACCAAAAGAAAAGGCTACTTTTTGCTTACACAGCATTAAATTAAACATTTTAGCCTCTGTATTTCTAGAGAGGGAACAATTTAACATCAACAAGATAAATCTAGAAAATCCGTTTGGCTATCAATGCCAACAGCAAATGAATTGTTCTTTCTTTCTTCTGGTTCTTAAATTGCAGTAATCTAGACCAACAGAAATTTTGATATTAAGAGCAACCAGGTAAACTAAGCCAAACCCAAACCTTACCTGAACTTAAACCAAAAGCCTTCCAATATAATTCTGCTAGCTTTTCCTTCTGTGAAAATTTTCTCTTAACTGTTCTTATTGGACATGTTACTTATCATGATTACTATTTATGGATAGCATAAAATGAGAAAATATTGACATTGAACATCCACTACTTTCAACTGTTACCTTCATTCTTTCACTCTGATATTGACAATCTTAATATTATATTATTATGTATTCCTCTATCTGAAGTTGTCTTGGACAATAAGTAGCAGTTTTAGAAGAATTTATCAAGAAGCATACATGTTGAAAATATTATGCTTGTATACTTTTTATATACACATGCACATATATGTTATGTAACTTTGTTGTGTTATTGAATTAAAAAATATTTAAATTAACAACATTTAAGAGTACATCTACACAGAGAACAGAAAGGTTAGTGTGAAATGTATCATGAGGAAATTGTGAGTCAGAACAGAAAATGATCTGAAATTAAATGACCTGAAATTTCTTTGAAAAATAGAAGCCTTTTCGTGTTCCTTCTTTCCTTTTTTTTTTCTAGTAACTAAGTTGTAAATGATACTTGATTTTATTTTGAGAGTATAATGAGGCCCAATTAATACGACTTCAGTAAAAAGAAGCTTTTTTTTTGTTCAAAAGGTTTCTAAATGTTCCTACACTTCATAGCAGTTCCTACACTTTATAGCTTTATTTTTTTTTAATAAATTATTCCTTTTATTTCTCCCATCCTTTCTGGAGTCAAGAAGGATTGACCACATATTTGGTCTATGCTTTTGAGCTCTGACACTTTTCTCTCAATTCAGTGACACATGAGCAAGGTAGAATCTACGAGACCTTCTTGAATACCTTGGAAAATTGTAGACTGGAAGAAACAATTGCTTCAGGATGTGTAACTTGTTCACATTGCTATTTCTGCCCAACAATTTATTTTGATCTAACATTAATGAAAACATGCCCAGGCATGTATGTAAGGAAATTCAAAAGCTGTGGACACAAACTGGTACCAGTATTTCACATTGCACCCTCTCAGAGAGACAGGACATAAACCCACGTGAGTGAACCTGTAGTACTGGAGTAAACAAGGCAATAATTTGGGGGTTAATTCACTTACAGTAAATAAAGAATCTTATCACACTTTCCTTGGTAGTGAGTTTGTCAAGGCAGGTATCACAGCTGCACTTTCTGTTGTCTAGACTGCACTTTTGAGATATCCAGTTACTTGCATTAATAATAACACCTACATGAATACACCTACCCTCTTGCTCACAGGACATGCCTTAGGAATGGGAAATGGAATTTGACTGGCTCTAGACCTGCAGGCTGGCTGCCCAAAAATACACATAACTTAACTAGTGGGAAGAAACAATTCATTTGTAAGCAACAGTTGAACACTAAGCATCACCCTTGTTAAGCTGGTATTGTCTAGAAACCAGAGTGGCAACTGATCAAAACAGAAAACCGTAACTTGAAGAAACAACATGTTATTTTGATAGCTCTTGTTTTAAGAATGCAAGCACATAGCAGCTTGATTTTTCAGTGTGTTTTTGTTTTAAAACTATAACATCTGAATGGGCCCTTCTCTGGACAAGAATTTTGTATTACCTGTCAGTTCTGTGACTTCTGTTCATTTCCAAAAACTACTAATGAACATGCATCCTTAATAATCTTTTATGGCTAAGGACTTGCTAGACTGAAAAATCTGATACAGGAATCTGATCCTTCTCCAGTATAAATTTTGCCATAATTGTGAAACTGTGTTTTCCAATTCAAAAGGCATGAACAGCAGATTTTTCATGTAAACTATGGAATATCATAAAGAGGGATGAGAGATTAGAAATCGAAATATTAAAGGTAACATTCAATATAAGGTCTTACTTATGGTTTCTGAGTATGAGACTTCCCTGGGGAAGAGAAGCAATGCAGAAAACGCTATGTCAAACTATTTAATCATCCTTCTTGAAACCTTTTGTTCTTAAAACAATTCATGGACATATTATAAACTGCTGCTTTATTGTTCCCCCTTCTCACTCTGGCTTTGTCTTCTATTCTGTTGCAGTATTTCCTTTCCGTCCATGACATCATCTTAACTCTCACTAGGGAAAAGGGGAAAAGAGGCAGAGAGGGAA
>VZTT01016668.1:36943-67469 GCA_013400855.1 Buphagus erythrorhynchus | reverse complement strand
AACAAAAACAAAAACAAAACACATCAACCATTTAGCAGTTGATTCATTTATCAAAATATTTTGCCATCCCTTTTTTAAGACAGCAAGGTGGGGGGGGCAGAGAGATGGAGCAAGCGAGCAAGAGCATGTAAGGCACATGTGGTCTGTAACCTGAACACCATTTTACAGATGTATTTACTTACTATCCTGCTTTTCTTTGGGGGCTTCTCAGGCCGGGGTGGCTTTTGTCTCTGTGCTATATACTAGCCAGCTCTTAACAAATGAGCAATCATAGAGTAAGCATAGCTGTCTTCTTCTCTGAATCTACTGGGATGCTGAGGCACAAAGATAGGCCTGACAAAACTTCTGTTCAATTATGAGCATGATCAATCCCTTTGGTCATGCGAGCACCTGAAGTCTGGTACAATTATTAACTGTGCTACAGACATATGAAAGAGAACAAGCTTCCCCCTCCCACCCATATCCCATGGGTCACATTATGTGGGCAGTAAATATATGAACCTGGTGATGCTGGGGTGTGCGTGTAGAAACCTCCACAGAAAGGCTTCATTACTATACATTTTTTTATTTCTTTTTGGTGGGTGAATTATGGACATTACAGGCAAGTCTGACTGATGCCCAGACACGTTTGGGTACCCAAAGGAGAGTGAAGTGGGGAATCCTCATCTCTACTCAGTGCTGCCTTCATTAAAGAGGAAAAATCAAAGGTGTTTCCAATTTTCCCCATTTCTTAAACACTATGATGATGGAGCATGGAAAGTGTTTTGACTAAAGCACAAATGAGTGATTTCTAAACCGATGGGCTTGCTTTCAAGGTGTTCTTATTTGTTGGAGGGGATTCAACAGGTATGAGAGAAGAGAGATGGGAAAAAGAGAGCACTGTGCTTCTAAAGAGAAACTCTTGGCATTGAGACAAATGAGGTAGGCAGTGTTGACTAAAACCTTAAGCTGTGATTCAGGTGTTGGGACCAGAGTCTCATGGAGCCTCCCTGCTTTACAGCTTGCGCTCACGTAACTAAGAATGGAGATGGCACTTTCCAAAAGCTGCATTCCAGGACCGAGAGGGAAACGACAGAGAAAGAGCATTCAACCAGCATGGTACCCAACTAACCCCCAACTCATGCACCTCTCAGACTGCCAGAGTGCTGCTGTGGCACTATTTTAGCTGTGAACCAAGCACCGCAGGTGTGCGTGTGCTGCAGAAACCTGAGCTCAGGAATACTAACAACTGCAACCCGGCTGAGATGGAAGCTGTGCCTGGGGGATGTGCAGCCCCTCCGGCCTCCCCAACACATCCTGGCCCAGCACAGCAGCCCCTCCCATGCAGTGTTTCAGCTGAAAACAGTAAATCCTGCTGAACTTAGAAGGGGGGTGAGCAGGGCAAGTGGTGAGAAAGAGTGTCAGGTTTGGCATCAGATGACATTTGCTAGACATAATTAAAAATATAAAGCGCAAGGCATCTTTAAGTGGTTACATCTATACAGTCACCGGCCCTGTGACACTGAATAAGAAAAGGTGCTGGTGGGGGGAGATAAACAGCGGGTTGATGACCAACAATAAAACATAAATGAGCACATCCTCTTTCAAAGCACTACATGTATTTTCTGTTTAGTTATAATTGAGTGTGTCCCCAACAAAACAACTACATTTGTAATATTACATCATGCATCCATTTTATAAAATATTTTAAAATGTGCTTTTGCCTTGGCCCATGTACACAAAAGAATGAAGAAATATCACTCATCAGGAGCTCCCTAAGAAAAATAAACCTTAAAATAGCATGGTATGCTCACTGAGTAACATATATTTCTGCAAAACTCCTGTTCTTTGTATATTTTGCATCTGAAAACTGCAAGTCTCACACGCGCACACACAAAAGACAGAACAGACTGCTGCTGTGGACAAAATGGTGCCATTTAATACAAAAATCTGGTTTATGCATAGCCTGGATGTAGTGCATGCTGGGCCCAAGCAGAGTGGGATGCAGCCAGTTATATCGAACAGTTGTGCCCTCAGCAACAAATGGTGCATTCATAAAACTGGAAAAGCCTCTGTCTAGGGGATCGCAGCTCTGCAAAGGAAACAATCGCTTGCTGACATTTTCTGAGGGAGGATATGGCCAAAAGAGATTGAGGGGGAGAAGTATGATCTACAGGAAAGTTATGTTCAGAAGAAATACCAAAATATAAGGGAAGAAAACCCCAATCTGTCACTGAGCTCCCTTTGCCCTCACCCTCCTTGTCTCTAACAAAAGAGCAAGGCCACCTGAAAAGACATGTGGTTGGAAAACACTTGGCCAGTCAAGAGTATAGAAGAAAAAGAAGAAAAGAAAAAGCTTTCTTGTAGAACGCTGGCCCATGAAGAAGCAACAGCCATCACGCAGGCTGCAGTACATAAAGCTGCATGTGACAGGCAGTTTCTCACAAGTTTCTTACCCTTGCCTTTATTAGCTATGCCACCTCCACACTGGTAACTAAAAGCCAACATCTGGTGCTAGCTAAATGTCACCACAGACAATCTGTTTAATAAAAATTTAAGGAGTCTGGGTCCCAACAAGGAAATCATTAGTGCTTTGAATGTGAGACCCTACGCGAGAGCTTCAAGACTGAAAAAATCCTGTCTTTTAAGCTGCCCAAAGCAGTAACTTTGGTGTGCACTAAGCCCCTTCTCCAGGCCCCATGCCACCTCTGGGGATGCTCAGTTCATAGCTTCTGGCCCATGTGTAGCCCATCTGGACAGTTCAGCTGGTCAGCATGCTGTACTGGGAAGCCCAAACAGGTCTATGGATGCCCAGGTCTTGCTGCAGGATGGGAACATGCTGTCCAGTCTGCCCCTGGCCTAAGGAGCTCTGGCTCCTAAAGCTGAAATGCCAGACACTGCAATCAGCCTCAAACACACCTGGCATCTCTGGAAACAAATCTGACCTGTCCCTAAGGTGCATGAGACACCATGCAAGTTGATGCAAAAGTCTTCCCTTTGGAGCTAAGCAGTTAAGCAGCATGGCTTATTAATGAATACCTGTCACCTGCTCCATTCTACTGAGCTAAGTAATAAAGCAAAAAACCCCCACATCATACACCATAACTGAAGTTCAGTGGGAGAGTCAAACACCAAAAGAATTGAGTCCCACCTGCACACTGAAAAGAAATAAGAAACAACTCTCCCCAGCCACTCCTGGCTGCCCTGAGGCTTTGGTAGGGCACGCACCCTATTTCCTCCTGGCGCTCATGCAACATAGAGGTCTCACATCTCACCCATTAAAAGTTTTCTCCTAAAAAGTTATCTTGACAGTTTGGGAGAACTGACACTGTCTTCCACAGCCATGGCAAGCCCAGCTGAAGGAGAGACAACAGAAATTTTGTGGCTGACAGAATGAGTCCCTCCATTATATTATCAAGAGAGTGTGTATTTTAAGACATTATTAATAGAGTCCTCTTGCACTGAAGCCTTTGCAAGGTTATCTAAAAAGGGGATGCATGTAATTCTTCCTATCCCTAGTGCACCTAATGGTCACCTGAGAGCCTATTATGAAACCATTTCAGAACAGGACTGTGATCCCACAGACTGACAGTAAAAGTATTTTTCCACAGAGATTTAAAAAAACCCAAGCAAGCAACCAAAAAAAGGCAAACCAGGATGATTTCTTCAAGAGAGAAAGAGGCATTCCTGCACTTCAGTGCCACAAGCAGCCAAAACCTACAGGCCCATTAGAGTTGAGGAAGAAACACTGGGAGCATGCACAGCAAGCTACAGTGGTGAGAACTGAGCCTTAGCTATTGAGGCACTGAAGAATCAATGGTAACGCTTTTGTTTACCAGCTGTGCACTGCAAATGATTGCTTTTGCAAGAAAGCTTGCGCTGTGGTTGCATAAATAATTTCAATAAAACTGTATAAAAAGCGACTTCATTAATGCTGGTTATCAACTGGAGACCTACAGCAAATGCGAAACTGCAAAAGCTTTTACAGAGGCGTCAAGGCAATCCAAAAACTGTCTGACTTACTCCTTGGTCAGTTTCTAGGCAAGGCAAAAGTCTACACATACATGTAATGTTTTGTATATTCTCCCATTAAACTTGCCCTCTGCATTCTAGCATTCAAGTGGCACACGTGATTTTGTTTCCCTCCATAGGCTTTACAAAGGCTTCTAATATAACACATGATCGACTTACTAGGAAATCGTTTGTTTGTTTTAAATTTGAAGAAGGCAGCGAAAACACCTGGAAAACTGGGGGAGAATATCAACAAAGTTGAAAAGAAAATTACATCTCAGCCTCCTGAAAAACTTTAATATAAAGCTCTTTGGGAATAAGGGATGAACAAAGAAGTACCCCATTTGAGAAATGTCCTTCCTTTGAACACTGAATCACAGAATACAAGTCTCTGCATCACCTTGCAAAAGAAAAACAATCCTGCTTGAAATGTGTCACTTTTTTTCTTCTGTTTACTTTGTTTGTTTGTAGTGGTTTTGTAAAATCCCACAAATATTTCAGACTGAAACCACAGTCCTTATTTTATATTTAGATGAACTATGGCATCTTTCAAGAAACTGAATTGCAAGCCTGCATGTAAAGCCCTCCCTCTGCCTGCCCATGCAGCCATTGCAGAAGGAAGAACGTGGGCCACCACTGCAGCCCTGGTGGTGACCCTCCTCCATGCACTGGCCCAGCCACCCCTCAGCTCAGCTCCAGCAGGATGCAAGATTGAGTCCCTGCACCTCCCATGGTAAGGGATGGTTTTCAGTAGGATGGCTAATGTCTATAGGTAAAATTTAAAACCAACAAAAAAGCCTCTTCCTTTCTTTCTTTTACTTCCCACCTGATCCAGGTGGAACAAACAGAATAGAATTTGCCTCTTGTGCTGATGCCTCCAGTATCATGCCTGATTTAAATCAATATAAAACGCAGTAGGGAAAGGAGCCTGAAGGTTTCATTGAACACCATGACCTCCTCACACCCCCGCCCCACAAATGCTTAACTGCTGAATGAAATTCCTCTTGTTTCCTGCACTGAATCATCTGTGTCACCACAAAGATGAGATATTTAACTGTGCGCACACGTTTCTGATTTGAGGGGCATGCAGTGTAGGGTGTTTCTCAAACTAATGTCAGACTAGCCACACACGGTTTGGATTTCTTCTGTGTTTGATGTATCATTTAACTAAACCTGTGTTTTTCCAATGAGGTACAACCTTTCAGTGATGCTGTTTTCTAGGAAATATGTACGTGAATGCTGCTGCTTCTTTTGCAAAGTATTATTTGAATGGAGCTAGGAGGGACAGGATATGCTGATTTCCACAATTAAAAATAACTTACAATTTGAACTGTGGCATCAGATGCTTCAACAAATTTCATTAAGGCAGATTACATGCTCTTTTCAAAATGCCTTTTTTTCCAGACCTCAATTTAAAATAATTTCATTAATTTACCCACAAATTACCTCATTTTCATTGCTAAGCTGATCAACAATTTTTTAATAACTACAGCAATTCATTCTGCAGAAACGTCAGCAGCTCTGCAGCCCTCAAATGCAATAAAGAAACATCCAAGTCACCCAAGAGAAAGAAAGGTGAGGCAAAATGCTAAACTACAGTTCCTTAACCACCTTTCCTAAGCAGGATGGCTTTGCATCATTGCAGGCACAGAGGGGAGGAAACTGTGCTGTCTGTTTGGCTGTGCANGATGGATTAGAAGAAAAATTCAAGATGCACATCCTCCTTGCAGTACCCCCACACACTCTCACCCAGATGAAAGCTTAAGGACAAGAATCGTATTTTCACACAGGCCTATTTTTTCCACAAAATGTTGTCAACCTTCTCCAGACCTTATTTTAATAAAGGAAAACCTACCATCCTTTTGACCTTGGACTTGTTCATTTTCTCTGTTTCTCTCAGTACATGCTCTTTGCTAACCATTCAGCATGCTGTGAGCCCTGATAAAAGTGGTTAATGTTTACTGAAACCTGCGTATGAACTGTACTAAACCTGATGCAGGGGGAGGCAAAGTTCTGCTAGCAGCATCCGTGACCAATTAAAAAGTAGTGTTAGCTTGTTTTTCTTTTTAAACTCATCCCTGCTAAACAGCTGCATGAGTAGATGGGCAGGCAGCTCAGGAAGAAGACTGAAAAAATTCTTCTAATCCATCCACCTAGACACTTCAAAATAAGTCCCTTTTCGGAGTACCACAGGCCTTTCAAGAATACACAAAAGGAATGAAAGAACTACTGGGGTTCTCTTTCTGGGGGATGCATACTTTATTCCTAAATAATTGTTTTCCAAAACAGTCTGAAAACCTACATGTCTAGCAGAACTGTTGAGTGTTTCCTTTTAGTTTTCCCTGTAGATGTCCATATACCCTTGGCTTGAGCAATCTTCAAAACATCGCATCAATGAAGTGAAAAAGCAGAATATTACTACTGTAAACTCAAACTACAACTAACAGTTGATCAGTATTACTCAGAGATTTTAAATTTATCATAATTTCTTCCCAGCAGAGACAGAAACAATCAGCAGTTTCAACAGCTGTACCTGTGCACTGTTTAGGAACACTGTTTTGTAGCATAGACTAAATGCATTGCCCCTTCTTAGCTTACTGGCATTTCCTCCATCTGTACTGTAATATCCAGTCCAGAGAGCTCTTACAGACAGCTCATGCCTCCCTCCCTCTGTCTGGTGACAGTGGGATGCTCTCAGGTGTTTAATGACAAATTTTTTTTTTTGTACTAGAGGGCAGCAACAGTGCCGCAGTCACCTTGGAAACAACCATCACCCACTGTTTGCAGAACAAACAATGGTACCTTTTCAGCCAGCGCAAGGCAGGCAGGGCAAGGGGCAGCCAAGCAATTCTGGGACTTACAGGAGTGTTAACATATTGCATTCATTCAGTGCGTCAAAAAATAGTTCAGCATGAGGAGCAAGGCGCTCTCAAAGTGAGAGCCTTTGGCTGCAAACCACAGACAAGTGCACAGGGCTCAGAAGGTCGAACAAGTCTCCCCAGTCAGCAACGAGGTCTTTTCCTCCGATTTTTTTACTTGCCCTCCTGTTCCCCTCTCTCATACACACAGAAGGAAGAAAAACACACCTATTTAAACTGATCTTATCCACAAAAAGTCAAGTGTTCAGCTTCCAAGTAGCACTCTCTGAAGTTTTCTCAGTGTGCCAAAATATTTTAAAGAACTGTTTACCCGCACTTGTAGTGCTTTGTACCCAATGCATCAAGAGCCGTTCCCAAAAGCGTTCCTTGTGAAGTTAGTGAGGATTGCGGTTATTCAGCATTTCAGACCATATGCCTAAGCACTCAAACAGTTATATGCCCCTGTCTTCTCAAAATAAATCCATTTTCAGAGAGACAATCTGCCTGCTTTACAATACAGATGATGTACATCTGGCTCTACACTAACTTCTCAGTGTCTTCCTGTCTCCTGGAGACTTTTTTCTCTCCTCAGAAAAAAAAAACAAAACAGCAGCAAAGAAGCCTTTTTTACCTACAGTAACCATGGGCAAAAGCTAAATATTTAAGGATTCAAGTTTTATCAATTTAAACACACTCTCACAAAGTGCTTCGCTCTTGTGGCCTGTCGCAAGTGGAGTATTTAAAGCAGAATGGAGACCGAGGTATTACTTGGGTCCTTTAGTGCTTTACAACCTTCCCACACTGGCTTGCAGACATCTACATTGCTGAGAGCAAACTGACAGCAGTCCAGCTGCCCAGCTCTTCTGTGTGGCCACTTGGCAAAGGACTGCAAGGCCGTACAAAACCACGCTGCTGCTTGACTCGTGCATAAAAGGGCGTCCAGGTGTGCTGTGAAGGAGTGCCAGGCACAACACACCCAGCTGAGAACTGCACTGAGGTGATGAGAGCTGTACAAAGGTACAACAAAGCAGCTCTTGGGCGAGATCTGTAGATTCCACATCACAATATAAACACTTTTCTATAGCCTTCACTCATCTTTCACAGCACACTCAGCTTTGGCATAATAAAAAGGGAAAAAAAAAAAAAAGGCAAATCACCCTTAGACCATCAGAAACACTGACTGGTGCTGTCCTGCAAACTAAAGCCTCCAGCAAGCTTGTCCATCTGGGCTGGACAGGTTCACTCATGACTATAACCATGGTAGCTCAGTTGAGTCAGACTGACATTACTAAAAACCTACCTTAATGTTCATTAAGATGCAGGTTAACACATTAACTGGTCTTGCACAGCCACAAACACGGCTTTGGACATGGTAGGCTGTACCTGAAGGAGCATCAAGAGAGCTTTTTTTTTTTTTTTTTTAAATTGTGTTCGGCTAACTCAGTTGACCTCAAACAATTGAGACACACACCCTTTTTGCCTGTCAGGACAGGGTCCTTCTCTGTCTTGCACTGCTGGGACAGGAGAAGTGAAATATGTATGGAGGTGATTCACATACAACCCATCCTTCACTTACTCCTAATAGGGGGTGGAGGGGAGGGAAGCATATGGGTGAAAAGCTGCAGCTGTTCCAAGGCTGTTCCAACTTTACAGCACACGATTTATGGAAAACAAAACAAGAGGAGCAGAAAAATAGGATTTGAACATGACCGACCTAAAAGAATCATTGTAAATACCTCCTGCTCTGTGCAAGGGCTACCCTGGGCTCCATCTGCCTTCAAGGCCGAGAAAGGAAACATTAAACTTGAACAGCAGCCAGGATTCACTGTCTGCTTCCTAACACGCTTAGATGGGGCAGTCTCTACCTGTGGCAGAGCACAGGGAGGGCACTGCCCAAGCCTTGCTCCTGCTCTGCACTTGGCACTGTCACTGTGAGCCAGAGCCTGGCCAAGGGGCAAACACAGCTCTGCCCTGCCAGGGCTGCCCTCTGCCCCAGCATCTGCAACCAGCTCCGAGCTGGGATGGGAGCGCCTTCCTCGCTCCCCAGCAGCCGGCCCTGGCAATTTTGACAGAGGCACATGCTCCAGAGGGCTCTGAAGTCAGACGGGAACACACTCTTGCACAGGACAGGCTTCCATCTGGGGTTGGGGCTGCTACTCAGTGGTGGCACCGCACCACTGCCCAAACAGGAATGCAGGCACATCCCCTCTCCTCGGGCATCACGGCCAAAACTCCCCGTGGCCGTGGCCAGAGGAGCCAAGCCTCCGTGCCATGAGGGCGAGGGAGCAGCAGCGGCTGCAGCAGGGCCAGCCCTTCCCTCCCTCCCTCCCTTCCCCCCGCGCAGCCGCCCCCACCCTCCAGGAGCTCTATCGCAAATCCCCAGGCCGCGCCGACTGCCAGCTGACAGAACTGTTTAGTCAGCAACCAGCGAGAGAGGAGCGGCCGCCCCCCTCCATCCTTCCCGGCTCCTTCCCGTGGTACCTTCCCCGCCGCCAGCAGCGCCAGGGAAAGAAACACTCTCTTGCTCCCCAACCCCTCCCCAAAACGGTGAACGCGCGAAGTATCCGCATTTCCGAAAAGTTTGTAGAGCTTTGCACGTAGCTGAAGGATCCGGGTTGTTGTTTTGCTTCTTTTTTTTTTTCCCACCCCCTCCCCTCGGTGCTTTGTATAACCCTCTTTGACCACGCTGCCCCATCCCCCAGGCGAGAGGAGATCCAGAAGCGCTGCTGCTGCTGGAGGAACTTCCTCCATTTGCTGTGAGAACATCACTCCGGCGGCCCCGCGCCGCCCCGCAGAGGAAGTGCAACATAATAGCCAGGCCCCAGGTGCCAAGGTTAGCCTGTCCTTTTCCTCTCCCCGGGATGATTTCCACTCCTTTCAATACCAGCCTCCCCAAGAGCCAGGCCTTTAAAGCTACGTGTTAAAGTCACGAACAACAGCAGCAGCGACAACAAGAAGAAAGCTGAAACCTGCTCGAGCACCACACGGCCTTTGCACACCAGAACTTACACGATTCAGAAAGGTTGAACATTTTCTACAAAGTGAAAAGTCTGGTTTCATCCGTGCACTAGACAGCTCAACAACTTTACCCGTACTTTTCTAAGTCAGTGCAGTACCACCAGTGCATGGAACTGCCCGTGCTAGCGTTCTCTGCTTGCCCAGGGCAGATGTAGCAACCACAGCAATACAAATGTCACGGCTGAAAGGAAAACCGCATCTCAGGCCAGGCTGCAATAATGAAAACCCTGGGCGAGAGGCATGGATTTAGTCTACAAGGAAGATGGAGATCAGCACCCAAACCCTGTTTCTCATAGCACTGAGTACACAGTTTCCATTCTCTATTCTGACTACACCTGCATAACTGAAGACACAAAGTAATTTTAAAAAAATAGGTTTTAATGGAAAGTCTCACAGTGTCTTACTACACTTTTCCCTTTTCAGTTTGCTTGCTCAGTACAAAAGCATGCAATCTGCTTCCTCCAAAATGCAAAAACTCAGTGTTGGAGGGAAGCTCCTACACTGGCTCATCTCACAGAATCCTCTGCCTTCCCAGGTGGAACAAGGGGAGATTAAAAGGTGTAACTATGCCCTAGGTGTTATGATGTTATCCATAATTTATGCAGAAACAAAATGTCCCATACTGACATCCCTGTAACAAAGCATTTATTTGCCTTATACAAAAGTGTTTCATGGCAAAAAAGTGAAGTCTCTCCTTTCCTCCTCTCCTACCCATAACAAAATACATGCATGCATTCTTTTTTGCCTTTCCTCCCAGCTGGATATCCATGCAACTGGCTCCAATTAATTTGATTACTAAACTGCAGAACTGAGGAAAGTGAAGAGTTAGCAACCTGTCTCAGTTTATCATACTGTGAGTATAAGGAGTTACTGAAAGGAAAAAAACCAACCCTACAGTCAGTCTCCAAGTAACTAAGCAATGGTGAGGACTGAAATTCTCTAGAAAAGAACATTTTAAGTTCAGAACCCCTTAATTCTCTCTTCCACGTTTCAGTGCTAAAACTTCACATTCTACACAGGCTGCCTGCTGCCAAGAGATAGACAGCTGCAACACGTAGACACAAAAAGGAGGTGTCTTTTGGCTGGAGTTTTTAGATTTCTACATGCTGCCCTGTTTTATATGCTACTCCTCCAAACAGTTACAAAAAAATAACTGCAGAAATCTAAAAACAAGTGGGACTATTGTAACCGAGGATAGCTACTGATAGAGCCTGTATTAAATGTGCAGATGCCATAAGGCCCTTTCACAGGCCATGTTCCTCTGCAACAAGACAATTTTCTTGGAAATGTGTTGTTGCAGTCTTTGTATTTACTTGGCTTATAGCATATATTTAGTTTCGTACCTTATAATAGAAGCCTGGGCATTCCAACAAAACCTACATCAGTCTTCACTCTTATTTTCCTTAAGCTGGTATTTCTGGGCTGTGATTGATACTCTGCCTCTGGCTACTCAAACCAACTTCTTCCACAAAAGACACACCAACAGGGGCCAAACTGCACCAGATTTGTACCTGTCCGGTCAGAACAAAACCTGGACCACAATCTTACATGATGAAACATGATCTCCTTACACAATATCACATGATTAAGAAAGGTACTCTCTCAAGATGGAAATTAATTTCGAAACAGAAAGAACAGCTAAAGGAGACCTGATTTCCAGATTTTTTTACACAGCTAATGCAGTAACAAGATTTGCATCAAGAGAGAAAACAAAGAATGTGTGATAAGGTGGGAAGATGAGACTATCTTTGCAGCCAAAACTCTCAAGCCTCTTGATAAAAACAGTACGTAGCTTTGTGCTGCTTGCACTGAGAATCAACATCTCTCCAGAATCTCTTCCCTTCCTTCAGCTGCTCATTCCCATGCAAGGGAAAGCCTATGATTTGCCTCCCCTTTACTGCTCAAAACAAAAGTTGGTGAGGTATGATTGTTTGAAGACACAAAAATTTAAAGAGGACTGGCTACTCAGAACATTTTAGAGATAAGGCTTACAGTGAAACCCCACAAACCCCTGTATCAGCATCTCAGAAGATTATAACAGCAGGAGCGAACTGCTAGAGGTGAGGGGGCAAACAAATTACAAAAAAAAAAACCCAAACAACCAAACCTCTTAAAGCTGATTTTACTGCTTCTTCATCCCATGATGTCAAATGCCCATTTAGGTTGCCAAGGAAACCATTCTGAAGTCACTAATTCAGCGTCATTATGAATTTTTTTAGTTACCAAGGGAAAGCTTGGGAGGAAATACCTAAATATCAAAAGACTCTAGAAAAATGCATCTTCAAAGAGATAAAAAACATCAAGAACAGATCTCCATTGAGATTTTTCCTTTTCATTGTTTGCAGTCACATACCTGGAAGAATACTTGCCTTGAAGTGGTGGAGGGAAGATGCTTGAATACAAGTGGTGTTAAACACAACCTTTAAAGGCAAACACCACAATGTACCTGAAAGACAGGGGCAAGTGGGAAAAGGAAAAGTGGAGGGACTGGGGAAAGCTGCTCTATCAGCATAAGCCTGACACTCTTACAGTTACTGGAATCACAGCAGAGATACCCATGAACTGGCAGTAGCCATGGAGGGGATGTTCATTCTCACCTTCAAGCAGGCTGGAAGCCAGAGGGCAGGTAAGAACCTACATGATAAAAACGAAGCATCTTTAAAACAATGCAAAATGATTGTGCTGGTTTCTCAATATCACAACTCCCAAGACAGCAAAGATACTAAGCCAAACATACACAGTAGATGCAGTTCCTATATACAAGGACAGATATAACAGACATTGCTGATCACCCCTTACCCATGGAGCAAACTTGAATTAGGCTCTGTCTATAGGAATTCATTAATCTAGCAGCACTGATTCCAGGATCAAGGATCCATCCTAGCAGACAATGCATCTTGTTGCATCCACGTTTGATTCAGGACTTTGCAAAGATAAACTGGCAAAAAGGCATTCCACTTGATTCTACCACTTTTCTTCCTGGTCTTTGCTTCACTAGGAAGACATGATGGTTCTGATGGTTTGAGCAATGGTCTTTTTAATAATGGTTGCCTGGGCTTTTAAATCTGTTCTACCTGCATTGCAGTCAGAAGTCCTGTCATCCTTTGTTCTTCTCCCACCTCCTTCTGCCAGCACAACTATATCGGCTGCACAGTAAGTCTGTTAAGAGAACTGACTGAGCCAAAACTGAACTTTCAAAAGACAGAGGGACAAACACAAAAAGTCCTTATCAGCTTTCTGGCCTAGCACTTTAAGGCATACCTTTAAGATATTTAAAATATTTATTATTTTGAATACATACCCCAAGAAAACAAGCAGTCAAGAAAATACTTCTAATTAAAGCAACATAAACATGCCCTCCTGCTTACACATACACAATGACTTTATTTTATGTTTATTTTTAGGTTTTCCTGATCTAACACCCAAGAGCAGTGAGACACCTGCAAAGCATAGGCCATGCTAGGGCTCCATCCCTTGTTCCTCACACGACCTTTATGATATTAAATTTAAACTTAAGGTACTAAATGCATAGGGCAGCAGCAGAGGAGCTCTGAATTCAACAATCAGACCTACAACCACTTGACAGTTTAAAAGAACAGCCCCTGCTTCCTTCCTCCAAACACATATGCTTGCTACTTTCAAATACCATATAATTCACAAAGTCTACAGAGCTTAGTATTAAGTGCTGAACAGCTTATTTAGAATGGTTTTACACACAGCAACTTACAAAGATTATCATCATAAATCAGTACTACCTGATGAACAGGACTTGTTTCTCCTAAGACCACTACATTTCACCAGTACTGAGAGGCTTGATACAGGGAGTAAGAAACCTAGATAAAACTAAGTCCTCACTGTGAAAGGTTTTCCTTACCAGAAGGTTTCAAATCACTAGTGTCACCCTTGTAACTAAGCTCCCAGTTCAGGCAAGTTGGAATAAAGTTTTCAACAGCTAAACACAAATCAAGTAGTACACATAATTTGGTGGGCAGGTTAAGGTAGAGCTTTAAAAGGCAAGGTTCCTTTTTAGGCCATGTCAGCAGTGAAGAATGTGCAGCACACAGAGGAAGAAAGGGGTTAGCATGACCTGATCTAAACCTCTCCTTCCTCACTCTCCACAAGCGGCTGCATTTCGGCAGCCTTGTAAGCACTGATTTGTAAAGCAATCTAACTAAGTAAATACTAGCACTATGGCTAGTACTGAAGCAAAATTGTTTCAGTTGCAAAAAATAAAATCTCAAAGTCCACCAACATGGACCAGTCAGTCCTACAGATGGACAAGTGGGTTCTCAACTAGCAAATATTTAAAAAGGGATGGAAACACAGTAGAATTGCAGAATATGCTAATTTTTCTTCAATGAGCTCAAAACAATTCCTCTGATACTGGCCAAGAATAAACTGAATCCTAGTCATTACCCCAAATCAGGAGGCAAGCATAGGAAGTGGGCAAACTTTATTGTGGGTAATATCTCTCTGTTTAAGTAGAACCTAAAGAAACAGCCAGAGCGAGCAAGGACAAATATCCCTTGTCTCTGGTAAGTTGTGGTCACCAAGGTTTTAGACACACAGGGTATGCTTCAGGCTGCCATTTGCAGGGAGGAAGCAGAGGAGCATATTAAGTGGGGAGATACAGGGCCATTGCTCATGGAAACCAGCAGTATATCTAGGAAGGAAAATGTCAAGAAAAGAGCCATTTAAACAGGCAGTTCTCAGGCAATCAAGATGGAAGTAACTGAGCCAGACCTACAAACAACCTCACCAATCAGCCTCTTCTGATTGCGACTTGCTAACATGGAGAAAGTTTCACAAAAAAGCTGCTGCAGAATTATGGCAGCACCTGGAAATCTTTAAAGCCTGTCCAAGTATATGTCTTACAGCAATAAATATCTAGGCAAATAAAGTATTTTTGTCATGTGCCTGTGATAGATATTAACAAGGCAAACCAAAGCTTTAAAAAGCTTTTGATGAACGTTGATGATGAACTTTGTAGTCGAAAGTATGGAACAATTTCTGCAAAATAATGGTACTCAGATTAGGACTCCAACCTGGGAGGAAGGCCACAGAGGTGATACAGCAATTGTCCAGAAAATCCTAAAAGGTGTGGAGAATGTTGGTAGCGAATGAATACTTGCTATTTCCCTTAGTACAAGTCCTAAGTGGTATTAAGTGAAAGCATAAAATGAGAGGTTTAGAAAATCAGTTTTTCACCTCCTCTCCAACAGAGCGTACGTAAAAACTGCAAAACTCACCATCACAACATACCAAGAGTCAGTACAGGTTCAAAAAGCCACTGGACAAACTAAAAAAAAAAAGGATTCTTGAATCTAAATACTGTAACTACATAAATACCCCTTGGCTCAAGGAATTCCAGAAGCTGCACGTTGCTGGTAGACCACATTAGGAAAGCGTCATTAATAGGTGCCCTCTTGCCATACTCTCTTTTTTGATAAATCCACACTGACCAGCATCTTGGGCATGACAAGCTTCGGGTCTGACTCGGTATTAAGACACAATCAGGACTCCCTCTGGTTTTTAGTTTTGCAGGTAAAAAACGCAGCATGACTTATTCCACAGAATTTAGCGCAGACCTAAAGCACCTCCTGCAACAGATCCAGAGGCATTTCTGTCTGCTTGAGGAGGCATTCTCTGCTCTGAATCCAAACTTTACTGGAGAAGCAGGTACCAGGAACTGCTCATTCTAGGACAGGGCAGTCCTGAGGGAATGTCAAAAGAGCCGCAGCTTTAATATGATTCAGGTCAGGGTGATTTCAGAGGTTAGAGTACCAGGGTTGTCATCCCTGTCTGATGGCCAGTGGTTACTGTGCTTGCAGCAGAGACATGTTCAACTCCAGAGATGCCCATAATTGAAGTTTTAACTACCACTCAATTCAATTCAAACACAGCAAACTCTGAAGTGCTCTGCTTGGGAGGAGACACATCCACCCTTCTGCCTCCTCTGCAACATAAACCAAGCCCTTTATCCGGGGTCAGAGCAGAGCAGCAGGACAAGAAACCTTCGGAAAAAAATTAAGTTTTTTCTGCATCAAACATCTGCCTGAGGTTCTCACTCAGCCAGTGAATACACATGTGCTTACTTCCAGGCCTCTGGACAGGGACAGTGGTTAGAGGCTCACTTGTGGACCACCTCCACCAGAAGAGCCAAGCACAGAGCCAGGCCTCTTGTTGGTACTGCCACAGGCCATATTAACTTGTCGCCTTCAATATGCATCCAGCAGGGTTCACGTCATGGATTTGCTGGAAGTTCATCACTTATTCAGGCTTTTGTGTGAGAGGTCATTGCTGTCAAACTGTCTGCTTTCACAAGCACAAAAGCTCATGTTAAAATGTAAATACTTACAGGTGTTCCACCAGGCACTCAAGATTAAAGTCAGAGCAAATATATTAGTCCTAGCTGTATTTTACAATGCTGGTAGTACTTGGATGTCATCTGTTTGTGAACCAAGGTTTTTATGTGGGTTCATCTGCCTAGACAGGAAGCATGATCTAATGGTGGAGACACAGGATTGGATTCACAGCATTTGGGTTCTTTTTCTGCCTCTCTTACTGTCTCCCTCTGTGACCTTCAATAAAGAAATGCTTCATGCCACTGTCCCAATTGAAAAGAATGTGACTAGATGCTTACTCGGCCACATATGAGGGCCGTGACCCTCTGTCATGTTTCCTAATTACTACAAGAATTCTAGAATGATACGGGAAAAGTTAATTCAACTGGTACAGTTAACCTGAGTTAACAAAAAACAAGAGCCTTATAAAAGAGCACAACACCCTCCTCCCCCAACGCCTGTATTTCACTGTTTGTTTTTCAAGACGGAATCTCTGCAACTTATTATTACATCGCCCTTGATGGAGACAGCATTTTGCAAATTCAGCTTTGCAAGAAGCTTGGGTAGGCTGGTTCACCCCTGTCGCCTAGATTTGCGTGCTGCTTACCACTTTGCAAGCAATTCAAGCACGACTTCTGTGTTGGGATAACACCACAAGACTAGCAGCAGGACTATGCTGGCACAGGCCTACTGGGAAAATCAACTCCCCAGCTGTGGGAAGAAGCAAAGCCGGCAGAGGCTGCAATCACCACGTCACCCTGGAATCCAGTTTCATGTCCAGTCCAACCTCGTTCTGTGACTGAGCTGCACAGTTCTGGAAAAGCTGGTATCCTCTTCCCTCAGCACTTCCAGCTACACGTCAGATTCTCTTGTGACTTCTGGAAACTGCTATGTTAGCTATTAAACTGGAAAAAGCCATCTTTGGCCTGAGAGGAACTCACATTCACCCAGTTCAGTACCTATGACAGGGGTAATTTTGCACTGTGCATCCCACACCAGGGAAGTCATGAGACAGGCCCCCCCGCCCTTAACCATGCAAAGGCATCTCCATCAGGGAACCTGGTTATCAACATACCAGGAAAGGCAGCTTCGGTAAACCTCACGGGTGACACAAAGTGCCGTCTGTCTCTCTGGAACAACCAAGGGGAGTGGAAGGAAGCTGCGAACAACTGTGCTCTTCTGATGTGCATTCCCTTCCTCTGCTCGAGCACATGCAGGAGGCCAAGTAAGCACATATGACATGCTCCCTGCAGGATGCCACATCCTGCCATACTTCATACAGCATCCCAAGGCAAGCCAGATACTTTTCAAACACACTATGATCTTAGACAGTATGATCTGTCACAGTGTGACAGGTTCTCAGAGACAACATAGGGGACAAAGGAGGGAACAGCACTGACAGATTTATCCAACACTTCTGAACTGTTCCTAGCCACGCTTCTCTCAGAAGAAAAATCCCAAGCAAACAGACACGCTGCAGCCACATGCAAATTTTACAAGCATATTCCTTCTGCTCTTTGCTTTTGGTAACTTGTTTTAGTTTTATGAATTTCTCGTAACTCTCATTCACCCAAACCCTTCCCACTCCTATAGAAAGTAAAGGTCTGTTTCGAAGAGGGGGATGAAAAAAAGAACCGTGGAGGTGGTTTTATGTACTGCTTAACCCCCTGAAGCTTTGCTTTCCCAGCCTTGCTCCCTGTCACCCCCCACACACGGTGCTGTGTTTTAAGGAGCGCTGGTTATGCTGACATCAGTGAGGCTCCGGGGGCCATCTAGGCAGCTGTTCCTGCTCCTGTGTGTGGCCACGAGCCAAATCACTCTGCCTTTTTGGTGACGTTCCCTCCTGCTGGCTACCCCTACTCCTGCCCACATGTCTGCAGATGGGGCAAGGTGGCCACTGGAAGCTTCTCCAAAGAAACTTAAGTGGGAAAAAAAGGACTGGCAGCTTTCATTTCCAGCCTACGGTCAGAAATGCTCAGTGATTTTTGACAGCGTGCTGTTGACTGACAGAACTGCAGCTTCTCTTCCCAGAGAGCCAAAGACCGAGTTGCCCTTAGGACTTTGTCACCTAGAGGAGAACACGTGCTCTGCCCTTCCTCTCCCCACATGCAGGGACAGCCCACCAGCATCAAGAGACCGCTCTGCACAGCTGTTCCCGTTTTAAAGCAGACCCATCCATGGAGGCAGCTATTCTCCAGCCAAATGATGATAGCAGAGGAGCAGAAAGCTCGTCCAGATCGACCCAGGTGCACAAGATGGGTGCAAGAGATCTTCCAGGCACAGGAAAGGGGAGCCAGTGCAGCACTTTTTCCTTCCCTCTACTGCTCCCCGCAAGGGCAGGAAGCAGTGTGAGGGCAGGGGAGGTGTGCCAGGCCTCTCGGCCCAGCCAGTCCCATGCAGGCAGGTTTTAGGCAGCTGGCTCTCTGCAGCCAGTAATCCCAGCGGCAGGGTGCATCCCTGTGCTGAGCCACAGCCAGATCCGGGGAGTGAAAAGGTGACAGCCAAGCCAACTTCACATACACCCTCAGAGCTGCAGCTCAGACCCCATGTCAAGATTAGGAAAGTATGCGCACACAGAGAGCACATGAGCTGCTGGAGTACTTTCATTTAACTCTTGCACACACAGTGAATTGAAGAAGTTTGGGTTCATGGCCACGTTTCTGGCCACTTCTCTTCAAAACCAACTCTGCTCAGGCTGCAAGAGCTGCGACGATTCCTTGGGCTGAGCAATAACTCCTGAAGAAGTTCAGAAGTTGGTGAGATGAGTTTGGAGCTGTGGCTCACATGGGTTAAAGATTCTGGCTTGTATCATGAATACTTTTTCTGAAAGTTAAAGGCAGGCCCCAATCCCAAAATACTTCCCCTAACTTTTGCCCATGCCAGTATTTTGACTTTAAAGGAACAACCTGCTGAAGTAGAATTATATCTGTGTTTAAAGTGTCTGCAGGATCAGCGCTTGGCTCGATCTAGACTTGCTGCTGACATACACATGCACACACAACATCCCCTCCAAGCAAATTCAGAAAATACCTTGAGAGCTGTCAGGATAAGATAAAAAAATAAGGATAAAGATGGTAACCCCCACCAAGGCACAAGTATCTCTGTTGGAGGATGATTTACTAGGGCAGGAAAAATAGAGATGCCTGAGGGCTATGGCTGGAAGCACAAGAAAGGTCCCTAATACTCAAGTTTATCTGGGCAAAGGGGAGTCCCAAAACCAAACAGGTTTGTACACTATCAGTACCAGAAACATCGATAATTCTGGGAGTCATGCTTTTAGTTTTATCTCTTCTAAATAATAAGAGTTTAGGTACTGTAATGTTAGCAATCCTGTAATGCAAAGAAACTCTCCTCCAGCCATGAAACAAACTCGACTCCTTACTTCTCTGTACCGAGCACAAAAACAGCACATAGAAACACAAGTTTCCCTGGAACAAACCAGTCAAATTCATTCAAATCTTCCCGAAGCACAACAGGGCAGAACCCATTCCTGTTCCCAGAGCTTATTACAGTAACATGACTAAACATGCTCAGCAGTCCAATGTGATAGGATGCATCCATTTGCTGATGCCAGAGGAAGATGTGTGTCTCTTCTACATGGCACTGCTCTCACAGGCTGCTTTTCAAAAGATGTTTTGAAAAGCGACCTGCTGCGTACATTCTTAACAAGTCACAGTATCACCGGCTGTACAAGTGTTTGACCTCTACTTGCTATGCACTGTGGACAAAAATCTGACATCAGCTTATTCCAACCTTAGTAACACCAAACTGCTTCTGCAAAGCTGGCTGGAACAGACTACAACAACGTACCGATAAACTCCCAGACAGACCCCTGGAGTGTTGAAAGTGCAACTAGTTTAGTATATGAGCCCATATGTTTTAAATTTGGGTTGGTTTAATCCAAGTCAGTAACCTGATTAAAATGGGAGTCTTCTCTGGAGGTCTGATTTCTAGATGTTTCCATTACTCCATATGCTTTTATGCTGTATAAACATAATGAATGATACATACATCACTTTTGGGATGATTTAAAAATTCAGTTTAAAACTACAACACAAGTCATTCAAGGCAACAGAATTAAATTACTTTGTGAATGGTAAGAGCCAGCAACTGCACTTCATTTCAGTCTTGGGAAGGTGACTGAGGGAGTGACATCTTTCTATTCCCAGTTTCTTCTTCTAATTTCCTGATTTCAGAACTCTGACATTTGTCCCTTTTACATACAGACTTAAAGCAAAAAGGAGAGAAAAGGATGTGATGTGACTGATGGTTTAGAACACATATTAAAGCTAGGAACATATTTGCTTCTAAACCAAACAACCAGAGGCAGACTCCTGAATATGTGCATATACTTGCACCTATACCGTCTAGAAAAGAAATCAATAAATAACCTGCCCCCTCACGTGCAAAGCAGGCATTTATGAGAGCTGCCCAAATGCTGCTTCACAACCAAAGCTGTCTATTTATAAGGAGACACCTCAGCAGGAGCAGTGCAGGTTCCCAGCATGCCTCTACCTTGGTATCTGGAAAGGATCCACTATGGGGTAAGAAGATAGTTATAATTAAACATTTATACTGAGGTAGTGCTGTGCAGGTTGGTTCCACAGTGTGTTAGGTGGCTTTTCAAAACTCAGTAATTGAATGCTGATCCCTGCCCCGAAGAGTTTACAGAGTAGGAAATCAAAGCATAACACTTGGCATCTGTATACCAGGAATTAAACAAAGACCACCACCAGTTCATTTCCTGGGTCTTTGGACTAGGCAGCTCACATAAACATCCATTACCAGAATACTGGAAATTTTTAAATCAGCAGTCTGGACTTTCCTAATCCACATCTGTGCAGCTCTGTTTGAATTAGTAGCTGGGACAGTAACTACAGCATGCAATTTGCACATGCTGCTGGCATCTTCTTGTCCAGTGTAGATTATTTTTGGCCCAAATACTTTTTAGCAATCATTCTGAAAAGACAGCGAGCACACAAACGGAAACATTTACTGCAAGTCAGTCGATCTGGGCCGTGCAGGCACCAGAGAGGCTGCCAATGCATGAGGTCGAAAGTCAGGCAACAGCAGATCCTTCTGTCCTGAATCTCCAGGAGAACCCCAGGGAGGCATCAGCACATCTCCAATGCAGTGCTAGCACACGTCGGCTCTGGGGCAGAGCATGGCCACGTGCAAGCCTGTGGCCTATGTGGCGTTGCAAAGCCACTAACCCACATCTCTTTCTATGGAGACTCAGTTACGCAAGGGTGCAAATAAAAACTCTGGCCTCAAATACACAGGGGCCATCTCTGTCCCAAATCCATCCTCGGGGAGAATTCTCTACATTCCCCTTTTCCTGCAGAGAAGGACAGGCCTGGGAAGGACAAGTCCTCCTCCTACTCACCAGACTGAATACACTCAAGAAAGTAAAAGAACAACCTCTAGGATTTAAAAAAAAGACATAGCAATGGCCACACTTGCAATGATGCCCAAAACCTGGATGGAAGAATTTAGTCAAAACAGACTATTATATCACAAATTCCATTTGCTGTTTATCAAACAAGCTCCTAAAACAGATGCACTGACTGTAACTACACCTGTAGGAATTTCAAACACCAAAAAATACAAAGACACTATTAGTATTTAGGTTTTTTAAAGCTTCCTGGCATCTTTCACGCTACAAATTCTCAAGAGCTTTCAGCTGTACACACCCCACATAAAATCTTAGTCCAGAGAAACCTGAAAAAATTTTGCTGTTGATTCAAATGAAGACATGTTTTCCACTTTTACCTACTATTTACATATCTATTGATTTTTTTAAACGTGGAACAGCAACTGTAACGAGACATGATCTGTATTCACCTTATCTACTTCATCATTCTGTGAACACCTCAACTTTCGTTTGTTGGCTTTTGAGTATTTAAAATTAGTAACCTTACTTGGTATTTCTAAATTTTTTTTTTCCTCAAGGGAAAAGGGAAGCATGGAAAATCCTCAGTCACTAGATTTAAAGAGCTTACAAGTTCCAAAAGCTTTGCAAGCAGAGATTGGGAGCTGCTTGAAACTGCAGTTACTGAGGCCGCAGAGTTTACAGAATCCACCAGACCCTTCCTGCAGAGTTTATAATCTGCATGGCTTCCTCCCAAGGTAACCGGCATCCACTCTGAGGTACGGATCATTTCCCTCACCCCTAGAAATTCGCCCCTGGTTTGGCTGAGCATGGTAGCCACTGCAGGCTCAGCAAAAAGACACTGCCATTTTGCAAAAAGGAGGAATGGAGACAGAGGATATTTCTCCCACAAAGTGTAGGCAACACTGACATGAAAAAAAATTCTTCACTTTTTGAAGTTTCCAACAATAAAGGAGGTTTACACCAGGGAAACAGGGGCACTGTGATACAGCTCTCTTAACCCTTTTACAACGTGGACAGTCAGGCTCCTGACAGTCCAGAGAGTGACATGAAATCCTACCAAGCAGAAAAGACACCTATCTGCTGTAAAGGCTGGGAAGTTGCTCCAAGACTTCTTTCAGAAGCTGACAGTGACCACAGTCTTGAACCTTACTTGGAAATATAGTAGGATGTACTTAGCAACACCTGGCTGGGCCATCTGATAAGGAAGAAAAACAAATGATACCTGCAGTGGTTGGAAGAACAGACCAAAAGAAATATATTCAACGACTAAATGCAAGACGTAAGTTACGTCTCTGTAGAGAAGCACTGCTCACTGCACTCAACAGCTCTTCCCCTGGAAAATACAGTCAAACCTCTCAAATGGAATCCCTTAGTAATCCAGCTACAGCTCTTCTACAGCTGGCTTCTATGGCATGTGCTTCCACTTTCCTGAAACTTCAGTGTCTTGCTTAGAAAGCAAGCCTCCTTCTGCAGCCCTCCTTCCTCCCATCCAGAAGCATAAGGATGGACACACAGCTAAATATGTGAGTTGTGCTGCACGTTATCCAGCTGAAGACCAATTCAGGATACCTTAATGCTTTTGAGGAGAAGGAGGGGATGAAGCAGGTGAGCACATGCACAAGATGCCACAGACACCCTGTGTGTTTCCTCAATACACTGGCAACTGCATCAACATCAGAAAAAAATGCACACTTGAACAAGGAACAGCACACAGGTATTCATGACCTAGCTGTTTCTCATGTTCTCAAAACACAAAGAGCAATGAGATGTGATGAACTTTATTTAATGAAGAAAATACAGTTTGTGTAGCAAAAACAGGAACTTAAACTAGGCTCTTTCCCCTACCCAAAACTGTGAGTGGTCCAAATTAACAAGGAAGTAGTGCTATGTATTGGTGCAAAATCCAAAGCAGTTCTCCCTTGTCCAAGCACTAATGTTACCAGTGTGAAGGAGTCCAGCCTGAACATGGCAGTGGAATTTATTGCTGTGATGCAAGAGCTCTGAGCAAAGCACTCCCAGGTACCAATACACCTGAACACTGACATCACCTGCTGTATGAAACAGCACTAACAAGGGCTCCAGTTAAAGCCAGCTAATCACACACAATAAAAGCAAAGGCCAGCTACACTTCAATGTGAACATTTTGTTCCTCTCATCCTCAGACAGGAAGCACATATCTAAATTAACTAAAAAAAGTTTGTCAACGGCTGATCATCCTCCATTTTCAAAGGACAGATGATGCAAGCCCCCATTCCTAAAACACCTACGGGTACATTTCTGCTGTTTCAAGAAAGCACACGCTAACACCTGTTAAAGTATCTACCAGGAGATGCCAAGTGGAGAAGTTCTACATGTATGAGAGGCTGGCAATTCCACTATTAATCACAAAATATATTTCTCTTTTAGAACCAAATTAACAGGTCACTTGGTACATCAGCACAGAAAATTTCCAAGATGCTTAACACGTTTTTTATCCGGAGTGACTTGAAAGTCTAAATTCCATTTTTCAAAGCTGACAGAAATTACACTGGGAAGTCACTTGGACATTGTGTGCAAGCACCTTTCCCACACTTTTTCAGAGCCTTACACAAATAACATCCCTTGTGCAAATGGATCTTCAAAGAAATTTCAGACAGCAGTATGTGGAGATGTCTTCTTCAAAAGGAAAAGGATCTCTCGAAGCCCTGAGATTACATAAGTAAATAAGATAAAAAACATTTTTACTCAGGAAGGTTAGCTGCAGGAAAACGAATTTGAAAGTTGCATTCCATATGCTTCTGCAGGAAGACCTGCAAAGGAGACAAGAGAGGTCATCAAGGCCTGAAAAGCCTCCCTCTCTAATGGTCCTTGGAATACCTGTTTTAGCTCAGAAGCCTAACAATGCCCTGGGGGATTTTGACAGTTTTTCTTTTCCCTTGCTGTAACACCTCTGTGGATGACTGGGACTCTGCAGATGAATCCTGCTGTTGAAACAGCTGCCTCTCTCTACATTTTTAAAGAGGTATTCAGATTCCCTTAGCCTTACTTAGTTGAATCACTCTGAATAAACAGTCACCACCCATCAACTATGTATTTTTGTAAAGCACCTAGTCAAAGGCAACCACCTTTATTGATTGCTGGGCTGGCCAACCTGAAGGCTGAAATATTATTAGGGAAAAAAAAAAAGAAAAAGAGCAGGATACACTTGAAGGCCTGTGTTGTTTCTAAAGGAAGCACAGGTCCAGGCGTTGCTCAGTGACATCAGGACGATTCCTCTCTGACTGCAGGAGGCTGCTCTAACAGGTTTCATACCAGCACAGCCACAAGCCAAGTATCCCACTGACTCTTCTCCCTTTTGTCCAGGCCCTTTTCCTTGTTCTGACCCTTTTCTACCACAACATGAACAAGCCACCCAACAGGAGCCCAGAGTGTATGCCCCAGCTGGCAATTATTTCTACTTTCAACATTTCATAATAAAGCATTAGCACAAGCTTTAAATAAGTTCTGTCACCCTGCTCCAAGTAAAATGCTGAAGGAAGGAGGGTGAGATGCTGTGGTACTGCTGCCTCAGAAGTTTGTACTCTTTTAAGTCACCGGCCCTCAAATGTTGCTATTCAAAACAGAGTGGTATAGGGTGAGGTGGAGGGAGCACCTTCAGGTGGGAAAAACATCACTGGCAGACATCAAAGATAAGCCATCATCAGATTTCTTGCACCAAAGAAGAACAAAGAGTCAATGCTCCTGAAATTCCTGTTCAGAAGTACCCCAGAACAGAGCCAGCACTTCCCACCTCAGCCAACCTCACCTATGTTCATTTGTAATCAAACGCTGATAACCAAACCTGGCCTGGCAAAGCTCTGCAAGTTTCAAGCCTGTCCTGGCTCCACACAAATACTTTAACTTTTCAGTGTATCACCAGAGAGTGACATTCCCAAAAATACCCAAGTCTTGCCTTTGAAATCACTGCCTGTAAAGATTCTTCTAAATGTGCGTGGGGGAGAGGGGGAAGCCACAGCTCCCACAGGTGCTAGTTTATGTAGGGTATTAAAAAGAAAGCAACAAACAAGCAAACAAAATAAAACAATGCACACAGAGAAAGGATTCCTCATATGCCTCCCCAGAGAAAATCTGCTTTGACTGCTGAACAACAACTAGTCAAGTCAAATCTCCCACCCCAGAGCAAGAAAAAAGGTGTTGCACTGTCTCAGAAGGCAATTCCTTCTCACCCCCAAAGTTTACATCTGCTCCTTAAGAGACTTTCCAGCAAAACTGCAGGGTACCTGAGCACTCCATCCATGATAAAGCTGTTCTCAAAAGAACACGAAGCAGTTTCTGGCCCTTTTCCAAGTTGCAGAATGCTGTTGAAAAGGCATATTTTAAAGCTGTAACCCTATGACTGTCCATCTTGCTCGAATTCAGAAAGGAGGCAGAAGACAAGAGAGCAACAAGCATTCTCACTACCTTCAGGAGAATAAAAAGCAGCACTGCCATCCTCCTCTACAGACAATTATCTCCCAAGAAAGAAGCTACCACATCAACAAGGCAGCCATCGCAAACTGGTCTAGTAACACGGTCCAATAATACACTCATTTCAAAACAACCTTTATCGTGCTGAAAGAGGAAGACATGATTTCACATGTTTTAAGAGTGTACACCTAAAACAGAGATTTCCAAACTCAGGCATCATTCATCAAAAAGTTAAAAGGGGCTTTTTCCACACATGCATAGATTTCAGACTAACAGGATTTACTTGTTTTCTGCCTGTTCCTGGGGAACTTCTGCAGTTTCTTTTTTCCCTAGACTGTCCCTACAGGCTGCTATCCAACATACATCAGATGCTCTTGGATCAACAGATAACCGTGGAAGGACATTTACAAAGGGCATGATGTTAGTAAAATTTAGGCATACTGGGGGAGGGTAGAATTACTCCTGTATGTAGGTAATTTGAACATTTGACACAGTACCCTGGAAAGCTTTACTTATGCATCTAAGTATTTTTTTTCTGATGTCTTACTAGCAAAAGGTGTATTTTAAGTCAATTAAAAATTACTGCAACTTAAAAAGTGAATCCTTTTCAAAAACACTCAGGTTAATTTTAGCATCCTTCTGTTTAGCTGCTTAGCAACACTTATCCTATGACCTTCTAAGCACCACCTACTTTTACAAGGGATAATGAATATAACCAAAGGGATTTATCTATATGTTTTTAATCTATACAGTGTAAGTGCATCACCAATTTTAATTTAAATGAGAAATCCAATCCAACTGAGAGCAATTCAAACTATTTCTGTTTAAGAAGAAAGTTTCACAGACTAAAGTCAAGCTACTGTTATGACTGTAGTGTTACTTCCACATAGGCAAAGTGATATCCTTAAGGAGTGAGGAAAGCACTGCACAGGTCAATGTTTGTACACTTTGGGAAACGCTGCACTTATCTTTGGTACCAAAAGAGATCACACATACTACTGACAGGCAATGAAGAGAGTCAGTCTTCCCAGTTTTGAAACTTGAAGTTACTTCCCAATCCTCAATCAAAAAGAAAAGCCATTTTGTCAGAGGGTCACTGAAGAGTTAAGAATGGGATCGCAACCTGAGTGAGCTAAGTCAGAATAAGATGCTTCATTACACTGAAATCTGCAAGTGAAGCTTCAAACACCCAGGTCCATTTGGGGGAAAAAAAAACAACCCAAAAACCTAGAAGAACAGTCAACACTCTGCTATATAAGCCAAATACATATATATAGATAGATATATTTTCTTTAGCATTGTTAGTTCTCAAAAGAAATGTGTAAGACTAGCTACATATATAGTCACTTCTGATAGGCAAACAACAATTTAACAACTAGAAGCTGTGAAATGAAAGCAGAATAAAAGTTTACTCAATTGCACTTAAAGGATGATGTTTTTCCAACTACATGAATTCAGCTGCAAATACGGATGCCAGGAGGAGGAAGGTGAGGGAGCAAAAGAGGCCACACTCTGTCAGGAACAGCTGCCCTGCAGCATGAGAGGCTGGATGCGTCCCTGCCGGCAGGTGAGGGAGAGCCCTGGTACTCTGATTGATTGGATGATGGATTCATGCTGTTTCTGGGTTTCTAACAAACAAAAGGGCCTATTCTTTCCTGGATGTACCCAACTCCAGTTAAGGCTAATCGGCATTATGCAGGCACACCAAGAAAAGACTATATATCCTTAAGTCTTCAAAGAGAAAATTAAAACCTAAAACAAATATGGCTGGCCTGACCCTGAGTCACTGCATCCCTTTCACGCACGCTGACCCTGTGGAAAACAGGAACTGCGGTAACAAAACTCAGTGCTTGTGTCAAAACGACCGACCTCAACGAAAAAACTTCAGCCATCATAACAGCTGTCTACTGTGCACTGTAGGGGTGACAACACGGCGTTATTTAGCAACTGCTCCTGTTGTTAATATGCAATTTCTTTTCCAAGGCATGGGCCTGGATGTTGGAATGGTAGGAAACATCCACTGCACTCGCTGTCTCTCCTAGACCACTGCCCCCAAATCACACTGAACTAAATGTTTACTTTCTCAAATAAGTAAATACACTTGATCTTATCTCCAAGAGAAAACAGGCGAAAGAGGGAGTTGGGATTAAAACTGAATGGTTGGTACACCTCCCCCACTCCTTCCCTCCAGCAAGGAGCCCGGTGGCTCCCGGGCAGGATGCTGGCTCCTCGGCGAGCAGGACCAGAGCATCAGCTGCGGGCCGGACAGGGCGGCGCGGCCGTGGGAGGGCGGCGGGGCACGGAGGCGCCCGGGCCTCCGCGGGGTGCGCAGCCGAGCACAGCGGCCCGAGCAGGGAAATGTGCTGAGCCAGGAGAAGCGCTCTCCTCCTTCTGCGCAACCCCGCGAGGATGCCGAGCAGGCGAAGACATCGCAGCCGAGAGATGGAACGGGGAAAATTATTTAAAAACGAAAAAAGAAAAAGAAGAAAAAACCCAAGCGTGCGTGCGGAGGGAGGCGGGGGAGAAGTGCGGGGAGAAGAAGCCAAAGGAAACTTATCTGCGACATGACAAAGTTCAATCCACCGCCCTCCCTCCTCTGGTGAAAAAAAAAAAAAAAAGTTGCAGCATCTCGGCGCGCCCCTCTCCCCGCCCGGCCCGGCTCGGCCCGCGACCCCCGCGCCCCCTCACCCTGGGCGGACGGGGCGGGGGGATGCCGAGCCCGAGTGCTACGAACTGAGCAGGAGGAGCTGCCTCGCATCCTCAGCACGGCCCCCGCGGCGCCGCCGGGGGTGTCCGGCCCGTAGCAACGGCGATGGGGAGGGAGCGCAGTCGCCCAGAGACGGGGCTCGGCCGGCTCCCATCCGCACCGGGCACCGCCGGGGGGGCGGCAGCCGCGCCGCCCCAAACTTTGTTTTCACCTCAGACACCGCCACTGCGGGACGGGGGTCACCTCTGCCTCTCCGCTCCCCCCGCCACGCCAAGATGGGGCTGAAGGGGGCGAGGGCCCGGACACCCCTCCTCAGCTTCGGATGCTGCCCGGCTCCTTCCTGTAGTGGTGACGCCGCCCAGGCGTCCCTGCCCGCCGCTGGCCCCACCGCGTAGGGATGTGTTCCTGGCACCGCACAAAGGCAGCGGGACGGGGGGGACCCACGGGGGGCAGCGCCCCCCGCCCTCCCNACGCCTCCCCCCGCCCCCGCCGCGCAGGCCGGGAGGGGAAAGGACACGCACGTCCCTACCGGGACGGGGGGGAAGAAGGGGGGGGCGGGTGGAGAAAGTGGAGGAAAGGCGAAAAAAATCAAATAAAGTAAGGAAGAGGGGTAGAGAAGAGAGGGGAGAGGTACCAGGGTGCCGAGGAAAGGCAGGCGCGGCCGTCCGGCCCTGCCGGGGGAGCGGAAAGTCAGCGAGAGATGCGCGGCGCAAGCCGGCTCTACCTGCGGAGAAGGGGCGCCTTCATCCCAACTTCCCAGCTCCGGCGCGGCCCTCCCAGCCGGGAACAGCGGGCAGCGGCCGCCGCGGGACCCGCCGCCACCGCCGGCAGGAAAATAAGCCCGAAGGAAAAGTTAAAAGGCAAGCTCGGGAGACGGGGGCGAGCCGGGCTAGAAGATGTTGCTTCCTCGCAGCCCCATCCAAATTGTGGCGGTGGCTGGTTAAAAATAAACTTTGCAGCAGGAGGGGGGGGATGATCTGGCCGGATTCCTGAGCTCAGACGGTTTAATATGGATGAGCATCAGGTCCTGAAGGCAAAACGCCGCGGCTGGTGCCGCTGGTTGGTAGAAAGTCTGCAACAGGGAAGGGGAAAAAAAAAAAAAAAAAAAAAAAAAAAAAAAAAAAAAAAAAAACAGGAGCCGCGGAGGGAGGAGAGGAGAGGGAGGAGCGGGGGAAGGGAAGAGGGAGGCTGCACGAACTCATCATCATCTCCACCGCTGCCAGCCAAACTTTTTTCCTCCTTTTTTTTTTAAAGGAAACTTTTTCCCCCTCTAAGAAGCATTTCATTTTTTAAATAAGTCGCACGACGAGCCGACACACTGCAACGTCCTCACCCCCGCGCCTCCCCCTCCCCGAAATTTATTTTTCCTCATCTTTCTTTCTGCCCCCCCCTTAAGAAAAAGAAAGAAGAGGAAAAAAATAAATAGATCCCTCCGGAGTTAAGGCACGCTCCTGCCCTTTGTGAGGGAGCGCGGTGGCCGGGCAGCCCCGCGGTACTTACGCCGGACTTTGCTGGGGCTGGGCTGCTTGCGCCGCGACATGCCGGGAGGATGGGCCGCCGGGGGGGCGCGGGGGCGCGCCGGGGGGAGCGCGCACGGGAGGGAGCCGCAAACTTGTTCCGGAAAAAGGAATCAAAATGGCGTTTCTGTGGATGTGCAAAGTTCATCAACTCCGCTCTAACTTCCCGTCCTCCGCGCCTCCCTGGAGGGGAGAGATGGGCACGGTTAGGGACCCCGCCGCGCCGCGCTCCGCGGGCGCCCCCGCCCCCT